>BHFT01015547.1:7556-19319 GCA_004320025.1 Laticauda laticaudata
CCCCCCCCCCCCCAATTCTGTGTATATAAAAATAGTAATCCTGCTGTAATAATCATGTATTGAAGTAATCTTCTCTGGCTTTTTTGTGAATCCATTTAGTCCCCAAAGGAGAAAAAAATCAGGCTTCAATTGAATATTGATGTCTGTATCAAATGGTTCAGTACGGATCTGAATCCTTTTTTTTTTTTAGCTTTGTTACATGTCCACCAAGCATGATAAAATCTCCCTTTATGTTGTTCATGTTTCCAACATATGCTTAAAGTGCCTTCAAAAATTTAGAGAATTTCTATGGCATCATGTTCCAGTGATACATAATTTTATAAAAATTATCTTTGAGATCATACCACAATGTAAATTTCAACCCTTTAAACCGCATATTTTCCAGCTGTACATTATAGCCAAAATTCTTATCTCACATTATCATACATTTTAATCTGTTCTTCCTCTGTTTTAAATTTCAACAACAGTTTATATATTGTGGTAATTACATGTTCATCACCAGTACACAATTTCAAATTCTGTCTTGATTTCTTTCACAATGTAACTTTTACTTTGCTTGATATCATAAACTGATACACTATAAAAGAGGTAAAGGATCAATTAAAGGACAGATCATCTTGGAGAAAAATCTCTCTGTAATTTCTAAGTGTTAATACCAATTTGATAATACATTTATAAAGCAAGACAGTACTCTGTCTTTCATTGTGCCATGTAGCTTTGTCTTAAAAGAATTCCCATATTCCAAGAGAGTAGTTGCAGTATTTGCAAAGAATATATAGTTTATCAATACGTTAAAAATAGAATGCAAAGCTGCAATAAAACTTATGTACCATTTTATTTTCTACAGCTTTTGTACACCCAGGAGAGATAAATTTCTACTGATTTGTGTGCTTTTACGCACTGTTAACATGCCTGCCTGTAAAAAGCACCTGCTTTGTGTGCCTGTGAATATCAATGGCCTTACCTTCTGCAATTTTTAATGCACATTTTTAAGTAAGTGAAGAAGTCCAGGTGCCAGGATACAACTGCTTCCAATACTTCTTTCATTGGACCTATAAAATCAGTGTCTTAGAGTTTGTAGTATCTGTAAAAACTCTTAAGCTTTAATGGAATTCATGGGAACAAACATGATAGCTGAGAAAGACTGAAAAGTGATAATCTGAGGGTTTTAGAGAGGCAGATAAATGAACATTATTATTTATGGTTGACATTTTGACATTATTAATTTCTTTTCTATCTTGCCTATTTTTGTATCTCAAAGTATTAAATTGACTGCATATGCTACTTAGATTAAAAGCTGAACCTAGTTATTTGCAACCCAGTTCCAAAGTCCTAATGATGTCATTTGGATAGGTGTAGCAAGTATATTGTGTAATCTCACACCAATCTACTCAGAAGTAAGTCTTATGGCTTGTATTAAATTTTACTTTAAAATATGTGCAATCACCTTCTGCAAAAGTTTAAATATCTGGCTCTGCCAGTTGGCTTGGGCCCCCAAAAGAGAGACTTCACATTGGAGGTGGTTCATAGATTAATAACAGATCCCATTCTCCCTCTCTTATCCTTCTCCCCGCTCTCCATATTTTAGCTAGGGCTATGTATTGTATTTTTGTAATACTTTATTTATATACTTTTGTCTTTTCAATATTGTAAACCACCTAGAGTTACCCTATGGTAAAATGGGTGGCCAATGAATTTAATCTATCTATCTATCTATCTATCTATCTATCTATCTATCTATCTATCTATCTATCTATCTATCTATCTAATATATAATAATATAAAATTAATAAAACTATTGGGGGCAGGAACAATATTTTATTTTGATGTACAAATGTCAATCAATACATTTGATAGATTTTTGTGATGTTAGGCTGATTATTTTTGCTGAGAATGTTAATCTCTTGATGGTATTGGCTAAAGTCGCTTGAAGAATTAAAGTTATGCTTGTTGTAAGGTACAGACAAGATTCTGGTAGACAGTTCATTAAAGTGATGAAGTCAAAAAAGGATAAAGAATCAAGGAAGAGAATACAGAAATCAATGAGAAAGAGAATGCCAATGAAAGAACAAGAAGTTGTGTAAAGGCTAGGTCAAATCGGCCGACGGACGCAAAACGTATGTAAAAAGGACACAGCAGACGAGCAAATTTTCCATCCGTTCTTATCCGCTCTCAAAAGTGCCCCAAATTTGCATAAAGAGAATGGACAACAACGGAAAGGAACGGACGTGGGGAGGACGTAGCGAGGACGTAGCGAGGATGTTTAAGCTGGATGCTCAATAGGAAGCCTATGGATGCGTATAAGTGGAATGGAAAGTGGATGACACATCCGCAGGGCTTCCGTGGGAGAACAGCAAAGCGTATGCTCAGGCGGTAGGAGCGGATGCGTAGCAGATGCCTAACGGATGCATATCACCTGCGCATAGGGGGAGGGATGGTCATTGCATCAGTCCCGCGGATATAAAGGGGAGAGCAGCGTCGTCAAGCAGGGTCACCAATTCAGAGGAAAGACCTGCTGCAGAACATCTTTCAGCCAACACTCATCGGGGAAGGAAAGAGGAAGCCTGTGTACCTACTCCTGCCAGCCCGTGGCAAAGAAGGCACAGGACCACCATCCGCAGCCCCTGGTGCTGGACTCTGCTTCCATGCTTGGACTGCATCTGCTTGGTGCTGCTCGCTGGTGCTGGTCGCTTCTGCTGGTGCTGACTCTGCTGGTGCTGCTGCTGGTCTTGGCTGGTGCTGATGCTGGCTCATTTCTGCCTGCTGGTGCTACTTGCTGCTGCGCTCGCTGAGGTTGGTGGTGGGTGGTTGGTGATGGACAGCCCCTAGAACCTCAAAGCCCTGCTGATGAGGGCCCAGAAGCCCTGCAGAGGGAGGAAGAGGCAAATCAACGCAAAAAGGGGGAGAGGAGATAGTACCCACATTGCAGAGGAACATGAGGAGGAAGGTGCCTGCGAATGCTGAGGGGGAGAACAAGTGATTCTCTGGAGGAAAGGGACACAGGCTCTATTGAGCACACCAAGCGAGAAAGCAGGCGCTTGGAGAAAGAAAGGAGGAGGGAGAAGCCTGGCTACACCATTCGGATGTCCTCACTGGGGTGGTGGAAGCACATGCACACCGCTGGTACGGGAAAGCTGCTACACCTGCCAAGAGATCTGGCCAGGCCGCGGTTTAAGCTGACGGACCAAGGAGACCTAGTGCCATGGCCAAAGTGCAGCTTCCTGGAGGGTGAGGTCAAAGAGCCAACAGCAGCGCCTCTCACGCCCTCTCTCATCCGGCAGCCCACAGGACAGCCAGTTCCTCTCTCGGCCAGAGTCATCCTGTTGCCAGGCAGGTTCTCTTGTGGAGCGTCACATGCGGAGAGACCCACCCGCAGCAGTGTTACAAGCCCATGGCTGGAGCACAGTGGAGGACTCCCTGACGGCAGATGGACCGAAGAGGCAGCGGCCAGCCAACACCAACCCCATCACCATCCACAGCTCCACTCCACAGAAAGAGCAAGAAGCAGACCGGAGGGGCAAGAGCCAACTGTCCTCTGAGATCAGGGTAACACCATCGAGCAGCGATACAATCTCCTCTCTGCAGCTGGTCACATATCGGATCCTCATTCCTCAACTGACAGCCCTTCCTCCACCTATGTACCAAGACCACTACGGAATGCGATAGCCCAGTACCAGGTGTGACCAAGGACCGGATCACCCTGCATCACAACCCTCCAGCGCCAGCGAGCATGCTCGACCCACCCAGTCCAGGTCTCCTCCTCCATCCCAGGTGTGTCCCTGACCATCCCATAGGCTTTCAACCAGGCTGCCACCTCATCACAAGGCTTATGGATTAGGCAGGATCCAGCAGCACAGGCAGCAGCCTTCCACGTCCAGTGCACGAGTTCCATCGCCTGAACACGATGCAGCCGCACCAGTCTCCCGCACATGATGCCACCAGATGCCAGCCCCTGCACTCGATCACTGTGCAACCCAAGCCACATGACAAGATCACCATGCCACTACCAGCCCTGCCTCGCCACCCCAGCTCAGACAGGCCAAGCTCCCGCTCGCCTCAAGCAAGCGATACTGAGTCATCGTGTTGTTGGGCTCGACACCCCATGCCATGGAAGGAAGGGCCTCTCAAACCATCACGGGAGCTGAGGCAGCCTTCTACGATAGCTTCCTTCACAACCTCCCCTGTTGTTCTCTCAGGGCCGAGTGCACTCCCAAGTGGGCCTTCAGACCAGCACTCCCAGCTAGCCACCTCCACACACCCTGGACTCTTCACCCTGGAGACTGGGCAAGCCTCGAGTGACGAAGAAGAGTGCCAGAGACTGGGTGTACGCTGCTGACCTTAGTCTTTTTGGACACTTTTGCTTGGGTCATTTTTTTTTAAAATCAGCAGTTGTATTAATAAAGTTATATCTTGCTTCACACCTTGCTTCAGTTTATTTATGTACAATAAAGTACCTTGGTGGAAACTTTTAGAAATGCGTCTTAAGCCTTTGGCATCTTGTGGGATGGGTAAGGATAGCAGTGGTAGGGCATGGGGATACCTTTGGGATGATGGTAGGCTTGGAGGAGGATCCTGTGGGATGGGTAATAGCTGTGTGGGAATAGCATGGAAACCTCTCAGGTGCAAAGCATAGTGGGATGTATGGTCCATCGCCTCACAGTGCCACACCTTTGTGCCCTCATTATTAATCAATAAATTATACTTCGATCCACCACATTTGACATCAAACTACAACTCTTTATAAATGCCCTGTTCATTGTAGGCCCACCCAACATACATGGCCCAATGCTTATCAGTGTGATGAGGAAGAGCCAGAGGAAGCATCCATTAATCATCTACATCTCCTGTCCTTTCCACTTCACACTGCTCCAAGCTGGGGAAGTTGCACCAGTGTGGTTTCGGAAGTTGCGTGCTCTTCCCTTCACATGTGAGGCTCTGTTTGGGGCTCTTTTGAATGCACATCCTCAGTGTCATTCCAGGTTCGCCCTTGCCTCCATTCACGCCAGACCCATGTCCCATTGCCTTGTTGGATAGTCCCAAGCCTGTTTCTGCCAAGACTGGGTAGCGGGTGCGGCTTTGAATTGTTGCAGGATGCAGCAAGCCTTCCACAGATCCTCCTCATGGTCTTGCACGCCCAAATGCTTGCATTGGTGGTGAAGAAGTACGGGAACCTGTTGGCCAGAGAGTGCCAAAAGGGTTCTCTACCACTACCTCTATCCGCCCTGGCTGCAGCCTGTGAGTTGAAGATCCTCTCTTCACAGGTGAGATTCTTGAAGTGTAGGGCTCAATGAGGTAGGTTTGAGGGAGAATGGTGTCCATCCTCCATGTATGAAGTAGGGCACATCTTTGTGTCGTTGGGTCCGAGGGGTCTGGAATCTTGGGAAGCACCATGATAGGTTGCAGTTCCATGCCCCTCTTGAGTTGTCACTGGGCATTGTATACTCTGGCACATCTGAAGCTGAGCCCATTGCTGAAGCATCGATGTACTGAACCTTGTAGTAGGTAGCATCTGACGCATGGCGAAGTGGACGATGCGAATGAATGTTCCCTTGTAGTTTGAAATAAGTGGACCCCGACTTGGCTGGCGCTTTGCAGAGCCAGGCTTGCCATCTATTGCTCCAACAGGTGTGAGAAGATTCACACCTTCTGATACCACTAGCTCTGCAATTTCTTCCGCCTCTCAGGTGAGGCACTGGAGGAGCCTCCTCCAGCGTATTCTTCGATGTGGCTCTCCACTCGCACACTTCTCTGGCCAACATAGAGTTGATGGTGTTGGTGTGGCACCCTTCGCAGCGTACTGCATGCTCCTGTACGTGTTTCCCGAGAGGCAAGAGTCAGTGCCACTTTAGAGGCAGGGTCCAGGCTGGGCTCAGAAGTTGGTGCCTGCTTGGTCCAAACCTGGGTGTTAGCCGCTGCACAAACTCGTCAAAACATGGCTAATAGGCAATCCCATGAATGTCTGGAATGCACGAGGGTCTTCGTTCCTCAAGGCTCCACCATCAACGTTGTGTAACAGTCCCAATACTCTGCCTTCTCCTATCATCTTCGACCCAGATGCTTTCTTGACCCCCCTTCTTTTCTTCCCATAGTAGAGTTGGAAAGAGCCTGTAGATGGCTTTGCCACTGTTGCAGAATGATGGTGGCTACAAAAGGAAAGTTTGTTATGATATGGTGGATCATACTGGATGCTGTGGTAGAGCAAGAGGCAGATGAAGGCTTGCAGAGGTTGCACAGCTGGGCTGCAGGCTGAAAGTTGAATCCCAGGTGAGTTGCTCCCTAGATAGCGAGACCGACCCTTTTTTAGCAATCATATGTTTTCCACTAGGTGTCCTTTTGCATCGCTCTAAGGCATCCTCTAGACACCTTAATATCCGAGATAGGTCCCCTCTGCGAAACGTTTTTCCATTTTAAAATGCTTTCTTCTGCCGAGCCTGCATTTTATTTCGACTCCTTTCTCCGTCCGTGCTATCAATGCTGTGGCGTCCGTGTCCATGTCCATTCCGCTTCGCTGTGTCCGTAAGTTTTACCGCTGGAGCAGATTTGAGTTGCGTGGATGCGCGCGGATTGCCTAGTGGATGTTTGCGAGATTGCTGTAACGGATTACAACGGATGCAGAACGGATTGTTCCCGTATGCAATTCGCCTGCATGCAGAACGGTCCCGTTTGGATACATTTTCGCACTGCCTCAGATATTTTGACGCACGCGCTCAAAACTTTTTTGAGCGGATGAAAATGTCAGTACGACGGAATCTGGATGATAGAGAGGAAAGAAAAAACAGGATGCAGTGGAGTATAAAACGAAGCATATGCGTTACACAATGGAATGGCAAGTGTTTTTCTCCATTTTACATGCGTTCATCCGTGGTGCCGCAGTGTGACAGGGGCTTAAGTTTTGGATACGAATAATGTTGTTCTATGTTTAAAATGTCAATCAAATCTTGAGTCATAATTGCAGAATATCATTGTTGGAACATCTTGTCAGCACACTGTCTAAACTGCCTATATCAAAGCCTACAAAATAAATATAAGTTAGGTAAATTAAAGGTTTATTGTGCCTACCATCATTGAACTAAATCTTCTTAATATGCAATTCTTGCGTCGTGTTCTAGTGGTTTTTTTTTTATGAGACATGGTGTATTTATATTATACGTTAGGAAAATCATATACTAGAAAGAAAAAAATAAATACGCTAAAACTGCTGAAACACACTACAGTAACCATCAATCATTACTGCGAAATCCTGAGAAATTATAGAAATAAATTAAAAACAGATGAGAGGCCTTGCCATACATAATTGTCAAGTTCAAAGGGAACTTAAAAACGAATACAGGTTTCCTGTTTATTTTTTTTTTCATTCTAAATCAGGGTAAATATAAAATATGGAAAATTGTAATAGAAATTTTCTCAGCCCTGAACAAATAGTGAAGGTAATTTAAATCAGAATCTATTTGCTAACCATTTTCCCCATCACTCTACACTTGGAGTGTCTTTTTTGAGAATTCACATTCTCGATTATCAATAGCTTTCACACAATAGCTCAAAATAGGGAGGGATCCAAAGGCAATATGACTAAGGTTAATAAATTATACAATTATTACTCTTCCTTTCAAAGATGATTCTGGAGACCCAGACATCCTTTCACAGCAAAGTTTTATGGATGAAGGGTGAGGGAATCCAGACAAAAGAAAATTCCTTCTAGATCAGGTAGGATCACTTGGCCTGAACAACTGAACCAAACATTTAAATATACACTGTAAGTAATGTGCTAAGACAAGGTTATAATAACTGAGATTGTGGAGTATGCCTTTGAAACATTCTATCTAACTGGAGGCCTCCTTATGCAAGTTCAATTATGTCAAGTTCACTGTTTTTCAAGGGGAAGGTCACTTTTTTTTATGATGTTTTATGGATTGCAAAGGCAGTTTGCTGTTGATTTGGATAAATATATCAGCAAAATTGCTTTAAAATGAAAACAAAACATACATCTGAGAGTAGCAATTATAGAAATCAGTTAAAGTAAATAATGATTCAGGTTGCGTGAAAAGAGTGAAAATATCAATTGAGAAAAGTCAAATGGTTTGTGACGTTTTTTTAAAGAAATGGTGTATTATTGAAAATTATCTCATTCAGTGGTAGGATTCAATTTTTTTTGCTACCGTTCTGTGGGGTGCTTGGTGGGCGTGGGCAGGGAAGGGAATAACTTATAGAAAATCTGCAGTCCGGAGGTGGTAATTATGCCGTTCTCCAATACTACTCAAAAATTCCCGCTACTGGTTCTCCAAGAAGTGGTCAGAACCTGCTTAATACCTGATGCTGATCTCTATCATGTCTGGGTAAAACAACAACTGTAGCGGGAACCAAAGTGAAGGATGGAGAGGAGGAGGAGGAGGGAGGAGAGGAGGAGGAGGAGGAGGAGGAGGAGGAAGGAGGAGGAGAAGGAAGAAGAAAAAGAAGAAGCCAGAAGAAGCAGAAAAAGCAGAAGAAGAAGAAGAAGAAAGAAGAAGAAGAAGAAGAAGAAGAAGAAGAAGAAGAAGAAGAAGAAGAAGAAGAAAGAAGAAGCAGAAGAAGAGAAGAAGAAGTAGTAAGAAGAAGAAGAAGAAGAAGAAGAAGAAGAAGAAGAAGAAGAAGTTGTTTTTCCTCATATATGTAACCTGCCCCCAAAATATTATTATTCCAAAACCTCTACCTGGTTGGCCTCTAGCATGTTTCCTGGCAAGTCTGGTGGTGTTTTTGTTTTTTGTTTTGCCATGGAGCAATTTAGTTATTTGCTGTGTCAGAGCTTGCCTGCTGAGTGCTAGAATAGTAGAGCACATTCTTGTACAGAAGTAATAATCTCATTACGACTTAAATTATGCTTCATGTACACACAAATAGATGCCAACTTTCCATCCCTTAGCATATATCTTAAAAACAAGAATACCATTTTCTCAATCTGTATAATCCAATAGGACATCATCACAAAAGGTGATTTTCAGTTGTGATTGATAATCCCTCTTTTGCTGTAGTTATCAGCCTTGCATTTTTAGAAAGCCTTCAATATTTTCCTTTAGGAATGGCTTTTAATTATGATTCTCAGAACCTTCCTTCATGTTGTATATTGACATTCTCTGAGACATTTTTAGCTTAAATGAGAAGAAGATGTTCCAAATGTCAAAGTGATCACTGCTAAAAGTTTCCCAGGTCCCTTTCCATGGGTTGTTCTCCTGAAAATACATAATTTTTAACCCTCCTTGCAGGACTAAATACATGTGATGTTTGCAGGCACTAGGGAACTGAAGGGTGCGTTTGGGTTTTGTGAAGTTCCTAATTTTATTATTTATATCTCTTCCAGAGTTCATTTGAAGTTCTTTTTGCTTATAATTGGACTGCTGTCTAAAGATGGATGTTGGAGCTGTTTTTTGCCCAGCTGAAATCACTTTGCTCAGCAGAAAACAGGACATTTTGCTCAGCAGAAAACAGGAGGATAAAACTGATAACCATGATAGATGGAAGGAAAGTAGTGTACTGGACTAGAGTATTTAGAAATGTGTAGACATTGTTACAAAAAGCTGAAAGCAGAAGAAAAGGAAGATCCAGAGGTCACACAGAGGCATATATGTGGAAGCACATATGTGGAGGCCCATATGTGGAGAAGAAAGGAGGAATGGAAGGTGGAAAAGAATGGGAAGGATGACTAGGAAATTATAAAATTGATCAGGAGCTGAGACTGATAATCCAGAGCAGTGGTGGGATTCAATTTTTTTTACTACTGGTTCTGTGGGCATGGCTTGGTGGGTGTGGCAGGGGAAGAATACTATAAAATCTCCAGTATTTGCGGATTCTCCAAACTACTCAAAATTTTGCTACCGACTATTCTCCAGAACTTGTCAGAACCTACTGAATACCACCTCTAATGCAGAGTTAACTCTTGTGACTTATGTATCTGCAGGGAACAAAGGCTGACAGCTCTCTCTTGCCAATGCAAGTATGGGAGATACCACCAAGGTGCAGTTTGAGGCAATGAGATTGCAAAACAGTACAGGATACTATTGGTACCCCACAGTAGTCCTTCCAGGAGATTAACATAACCACCAAAGGATCTGTTGACAATTTTGTCCGAAACAGGATCAATTCAAGCAAGGTTCCCTGCTTCCAAGGCCAAATTGATCTTCCCAGTTTTTGAAAACTGATGTTACCCAGGGTGGTGTCATTTTACTGCAATGCTGTTTACTTTTTGATGTGAGATTTATATTGTGCCTTTCAAACTTTGCAGGTTGTCCTTTTATCACTATATAAACTGTCAGGTATACTGTGATTTTTATCACTTTGTCATTGCATAAATGAAAATCAATCAATCAATAACAGCACTCTATTACGGGGTCACCAATCTTTTGGACCTCAAGGACCACCAAACTAATACTTTTAAATCCTGCAGACCACTAATATGAATTTTCACTGACAGTGGTTGCAATAAAAAAATCTGCAGGACAATTCCCCACCCCGTTTTCCTACTGATCAATCATTCTTTATTTGGGATCATAGGATACCCTCTCAAGCTCTGTTCTCAGGGGAGAGAGAGAGAGAGAGATTGATTGATTTTTGGCTTTATGCAAGAGAAGCAGCAAAAGTCTTTCTTTCTCTCCCCGAAACTTCCCAGAAATGAGTCTCTGCCAGCACAGCCTCTTGGAGCAGGATGCCTTGTATGATGCCCAAAGACTCCTTTCTGGTGGAGTTTGAGGTAGAGAAATAAAGACTTTTGCTGCTTTCCTCGTGTGTAGCCAAAAGAAGAAAGAAGCGAAAAGAAGCAGTCCAGTGGCTAGGCCAGGCATGTGGGGCAAGTCCCCCCCCTTCACCCCTCCCCTCACTACCTCTTGTTGTTCACAATGTAAGTGATGCCTTGTGGTCCTGTGGGTGATGTGAGCACATCCTTGTGTTCTCAAGCAGCCTGGATCAATTGCTTTTTTTGGAGGAGGGGTGCTTTGGGGGTGACATTTTTCTGAGGACCACCAAAATTTTCTAATGGACCACCAGTGGTCCCAGCTCACTGGTTGGCGATCACTGCTTTACAACATTTAAAATACAGTTCAAATGCAAACAAAAGGAATTGCTGCTCATTTCATTTAAATGTTTTTAAGCTATTATTTGGAATTAACAGCTACCTCTACATAATAATTATTATGTCCTTATTTTCTATACGATGCCATATTACATTATTTCGCAGTATTATTTCTTGGCATTTATTTATCTTGGCATAACAGGGTATGAAGCATATGGCATTTCACTTTGTATATTTCTCATTTGGGATTACTGAATATCCAAGTTTAAAAAAAAACCTCAAAGGTTGCAAGAGAGTTAAAGTATTATTAGCTTTTTTCCAATTCCATCACTTAACATTACCACTTGGGGGAGTGGGTGGAATAATGGCACATCAGGGTTTATTTGGGATTAATTTTCCTATTTGGATTGGTTGTGAAAAATCGGTGTTCATTTTTTGTATGAATTACACTAAAATATTGAGGTACTTAAGGACTTCCAGTCTGTAGAAAATGTCCAGTCTGAGAAAGGGGTGGTAAGAGAAGAAGTAATGGTAACTAAAAAGCCAAGTTTATTTTAAAGTCTTTTTCAAACATTGATGTAGTTCTCTGTGATTCACTCCCATTTGTAGTTTAGCAACAAGAGGAAGGCAGGAATAAGCAATAGGAAAATATGGGTTTTAAGCTTCTGTTAAAGGCCCTGTCACACTGCCCAATGGATGTAAAACGTTTGTAAAAAGGACACAGTGGA
>BHFT01015549.1:0-14730 GCA_004320025.1 Laticauda laticaudata
TAGATAGATAGATAGATAGATAGATAGATAGATAGATAGATAGATAGATAGATAGATAGATAAGTAATTTCCTAAGTAAGTAGGTAGTTAGATAGATCTATATTGGTAGATAGGTAGGTAAGCAAGCAGGCAGGCAAGCAGGTAGGCAGGCAAGCAGGTAGGTAGGAAGGCAGACAGACAGACAGACCTTTTGGATGGATGGATAGATAGATATAGAGACGGACAGACAGGCAGACAGACAGAATGTGACAGCGGTGGCACAGTAAAGCAAAGCCACTGCCACTGCATTCAAGGCGCCGGCTTCGGAGCGGTGCAACAGTTAACAGGGTGAGCCTGCAGTGTCGGTGCCTCGAATGCCCCCCTACTGCCTTTTAGCGCCCCTCTGCTGGTCCCCTTGTGGGCGCTAAGAGGCGGCAGGGGGTGTTTGAGGCACTGGCACCGCAGGCTTACCCCATTGATTGTTGTACCAGAACAGTGCAAGGACTCAATGGGGTGAGCCTGCGGAGCTGGTGTGTCGAACTCAGCAGCGGCACATTGCGAAAGTAGAGCCCTGGGCTTCCTCAACCCTGCCCTGCTCCAGGAAGGAGGGAATAGCACTGCCCTCTGTGAGTGCCCCAGGAGGGGAAGCAACTTAGGAGGCTGATCCCTGGCGGGAGGGCAGCCTGTGAACTTGCTGTCAGGCATGGCAACTACAAAAAGGGGTGTGCTTGGCTAAGCAGAATACTGGATATTGAGCATGTGGTCAAAGCCCCCCTTCCTCTGCCTCTCCTTAGGTGATCTATGGATGCCATTGACTGTTGCACTGGAGTGGCACCATTCAAGGGGCCAGCTCCAGAGCAATGAAATAGCCAATGGGGGACCCCTGTGGGGCCGGTGCCTCGAACGCCCCCCTGTCACCTCTTACCGCGCCCCCTGCCGGCTCCCTTGCCTCTTAGTGCCTCTCTAAGGCATCCCCCCACCCCCCAAGGGGTGGTACCACCCACTTTGGAAGCCCTGTTTTAAACTATTAAAGGCCTGGGGAAAAGAAAGGGCTCCCCCTGCTGTTAAAGATACCCATGCAATGTAACACACAAGTGAGCACCAACCCTATGGAAGGAGATTCCAAAAGTTGGGGGGGAAAGTGAGAGAAAGTTGTTATATTTGTATCACAGACACCCATGTTTAAGGGGTTTGAGGGTTATGACACATTTACCTAATGCACTAACTAGGCTATAACCAGTTTTACAGTATTTCTGATAAGATACTTTTTTTCTGTAAAAAAAAGTATGCAGTTGCCTAACATAAACTATCAGACAAAAATGGCGCACATGCCAGATATTCAAATAGAAAGTTCTGTACAATATTGATTTTTTCCTTGATGTCCTCTTTAATTTTAAAAATTAATTATTAAATACTCATGGTTTAGAAACAGTTTTGGGGGTAACTAAGAAGGAAAGCCGGTAAATGTAATCTGAGACAATTTATACTATAATAAATTGGTTAAACTTTAAGCTGTTGTAAGATTGTTTGCTATCATTCAACTCACCTTGTGGATAATATTCATATCACCTTGTTCATTTACAGCTTTAGGTACACAAAGTCTGAACTGTTTGCTCTATATAATATATGCCTTGCAAACAAAAACCATAGATCACACCCCTGACTGGATGGAATATTAAAGTAAATATATAAAGTACTATTAGACTATTAGACTCAGCTACTAACTAGATGGTTCCAAGGCTGGAGAATCTATGGTCATTATTTAATTTAAAATATTTATACAGTCACCCAAATTACATCAAACTCTGGGCATCTCCCAACTAGCAATTAAAATAATATCCATCATATAAGACAACTTTATACATATAAACCATGAACATTAAAAAATCTGGCATCAAAATTAAGGTATTAAGGGATAAAATTAAGGTATTCCACATACAGGCCATTGTTAAATCCTTTTGCCCACCTCACTTTCTCCCAGCTCTTTTGGAAAAAGCCAGGTCTGTGATTTTTGGAGAATAACCTCCCTCTTCACTGGAAACAAATTCTTGTGTGTCTAGTCACACTTGGCCAAATAAAGTCAAGACTTTGGACTTTGCTCCTTATCCTTTGCCTTTGCCTTTGCCCCTTCTCCATTTCTTTCTATTAAGGCCCATATAGGTCCTCTACATAAGCACTGTGCCATTACTGCCAGTCCTATGCCAGTTCTAATTCAAACAAGGCACTGAGCATATTATAAAATAATGCAAATATAATAAAAATGGCAATAAAACAAATAGCAAAATAAATCATCAGTACTCTAAGGAGCAAAATTAATAACATCCAATCCATATCAGGACTGTGACTCTCATTATAAATTTACTCCAAGGTTTCCCCCAGCAAAAGGTTGGGAAACAATCTGATCTCAGCAAGAATTGTGCTCCAGAGAAGGAAATCAGCTGGATCTCTGAAAATGATGTGTCTTAAGAAACGGGATCCAGAAAGAGTCCATAATCTTATTGAGTAGGCATTTGGAGAAGGTAATCCCATAGATTACCAGGCCTCAAGCTCTATAGCAGGGGTCCCCAACCACCGGGCCTTGGACCGGTACTGGTCCGTGGATCATTTTGTACCGGTCCGCAAAGAATGAATAATCATGATTAAAATATATATATAAATATGTTTTTAGTAAAGAAATTGTCAAGAAGCCCATTACTATTGGGGAAGAATTGATTTTGCCGGTCCTTGAAAAAGTGTTTCTGTGTGAAACTGGTCCCTGGTACAAAAAAGGTTGGAGACCAGTGCTCTATAGGGCTGTAAACCAGAAAACTGAGTTGTAATCATAATGAAGAGTAGATATAGATACATCAAAATGATTATATGTCATCAAATGATTGTCAGCTCTTAGCAACATATTGTCAATCTAAAAGAGAGGTGATCAAGACATGAGTGACTGTGAGCAGAGACTTCCAATCTAGGAAAGATGTCACTGTATAAATCTTCCCATCAGCCATTAATGCTGACCATCATAGTTGAAATGTGTGGGAGTTAGATTTGAATAATATTAATAATCTTAATGCCTTATTTTATTGCACCAAAGGAGTCAGAAGTCAATGCCTTTTTTTCCCTTTTCCCTTGCTTTCCACTATCCACTTCCCTTTTTCCTTTTCTAATTTACCTAATATTTGCTTTTGTATTCTTTTTGTATGTCATATTATAAATTAATAAAACTATGAAAAAAAAAAGATTTGAATAATATTCAGAATGCCAAAGGTTTCCTATCACAAGCCTACTGTGATTTGTAGGGATTGGTCGTATACGATCCATATACAGGAGATGTTTTCTGTTCTGAGAGATGTACCTGGACTTGAAAGGTTCCACACATGCTGTTTCTTATATCTCTAAAAGAGTTACAGTCATGAGACTAAATGCTGAATTTCCTTGAAATCCACTTCTCTCGTGGCTTCTGGTCTTCTTTCTAGGTATGGACATTCCAGAAGAGCCAGATGGACCTGCTGGTCTCTTTCTACAAAAATAATGCTTCAAAAGCTGAAGGAGCACTCCAGCAAGCTCTCAACAAACTAACTATCCAGGAAAAGTGAGATATGCAGGTTGTGTTCATTTAAGAAAGGAAAACAGTATAAATGTGACTGCATAACACAGTATGAATATTAAAATATCCTATTCTCTAGGAGGACATATAAGCACAGAATACACTGAAGTACCAAATAAGCTGCTTCATACAGCACTCCAAGTGAAGCTAAATAGATATATTTAGCACTCCATCTATTTAGCACTAGATATATAAATAGCACTCCAAGTGAAGCTAAATAGATTCAAACTAAGGTTAACAGGTTGTGCAAATACAATGGCTAGGTCTTTCATTTACCCTTTGGCCTACTCTGTGAATACAGCCTGTTACGTAGTTTGATTTGTAGGGATTAGTGAAGTTAATATGATTAATTTTACAAGATCTAGTTTCATATTGTCACTCACTTAAGAACATTACTGGTTGATCAAAGGTCCATTGTACCTTCTTAAGTCAACCCCCCACTCTAGGCTGTTTAATTAAAATATTTAAAACATTTTTTTCCATTCATATATCCAGAAAGCCATTCTTTCCTTTCCCTTCTTCCCCAAAAGAAAGTTATTGAATAAGCTGGAAATATCCTTCAGTTGTCCTAATTGGTAGGGAAAAAAGAAATACTTGTTTTATTTTTGATGGAGATAAAAACTGTGGCAAGCAAATAAGATTATATACTTTTCTAAAGAAGACTCCAGGCTACTGCTCCCTTCTGATATCAGCCATTAAAACATGTTGATAATTTGTGAAGTGAAACTAATAGCTTGCATAGCTCCAGAGGCAACCTTACTCCTTTATTCTCATCAGTGCTGAAGTGTTCTCTAGTGGACTTTAAAGTATCAAGGCATATTATTATTACCTGCTTTCTGTTTCTCCTGCCTGCCACTTCTATATGTAGAGAACTAGAGGCTGTACAGAAGGAAAATAGGGAACTGAAGAAGAAGTACTTCAACCTGAAGGTAAGATGTTTGGTGCAAATAATTATATATTTCGTTTATTTGATTTCTTGTCACCCTCTGCTGGCAGCAATGACTACTGCTCTTCTGCAGAAGAGAATAAATCAAGGAGAGAGTAAATCAAACTCCTTTGCATGTTAGGAGCCCAGCTGTTGACTCCCAAATTTTCCCTCTTCTCTCAACAGGCTTTTCCCAGAGAACACCAGGATAGCAGGTCAGTATGTCTGTTCTGTCCTTTGGAAACATTAATGAAGACTGGCAGCCCATGAAATAGAGGCAGTACTATAAGAGATCTCTCTGGCAAATTGAAGGAGCTTGAGCCATCATAGGCCAGTGCTGGAGAAAACAGGACAGAGAAAAAACCTAATATTTAGGGGTGAGTGGGGAGGAGGAGTTATCCTAACCAATCAAACTCATTTCAATTTGATGCAGAAACAACACCCCAAAGCCTGTTGCCATCACTCCTCCCTCACAGACAGGTAAGAGATAAAGATCTTGAATCATTTCACTTGTTTCAGGATAATATTTTGTGTATGCTTACTTAGCTATAGGGATGTTTGTCTGGATCTCTGAGGCAATGTAGGATATGGACAGATATATCCAAATATAAGATTTCTTATTATCTCAGGCCAATATGTACTTCTAGCAGAGTTAACCATGACTACATAGTAACTATCTCATACTTTGCAGTTACACCACAACCAATTTTCCAGCGCTCCAGTGAGGTGGTCAGGTAATTGTTTTTTTTTTAGTTAGGGGTGATTCACACTGTTAATAGTTTCTATAAAAAAAACCTCTTTTGACAGCAGTTTTTGGTAAAAACTGTCAAATGTGGAAATAAACAAGCCAGCAAAAATGCTACATTCTAGTTACTATACCTTGAGTCCACACAAAAATCCCAGTTGGATTTTGAAAATATTCCGAAGAGCTAGTTGGTTTTCTGGCAAAGGATATTTGAACTAAGTTTTCCATGGCAGCCACTATTCTAAATGTGCTCCAGATTATGTAAAGTTGAGAAACTTGCTCAGAATTAAAGAGAATGAACAATATTTTCTTCAAAAAATCAGAATTCAGAATTTAGATGGAAGGGATCCTCTACTCAGACAAGTGGCTTCTATTCTAAGGTGTGCATATTCTAAGTGGAATAAGTGTCTTTCCATATCTTAGAATCTCCTTGCTGCGACTATGGTCCTTTCAGTCTAGCTCCCTTACAGCAAAATATGATTGTTATACTTAAAAAACTGTAAGGATACAATGCATTTGATTGTAGATTTAGCTTTCAGTTGTACTAGTGACAGCTCCTTGACCTATTGTGCCTCTTTTCTCAGCCGCTCATCTTCTATGGATTCCATTTCTACCAGAGTCAGCCATCCTCTCAGCTGGCAGGTTAGTTTCTGCCCCTGCTTTTCTTTTACCAGGAAATGACTGCTTTGTTTCATGCAGTTATTTGAAATAGTTTTGAGAATAAAATTCCACTGATACCATCTGCCCAAATGAAAAGCTGTTTTGGGACGTAAAACATTCTGGGCTCTTTCTTCTCTTTAACTGCACATGGCTTGGGCAGAACTACCGTTTCCTTAGCTGTAATGTGATTAAAAAGGAGGTTTCACCGGGAGATCCTGAAAGCCCCAAAGCCCCAAACTGGTTTATCTGCAATAAAAAACAATAATGTTAGCTGTAAGGTGTTTCTTAATATTTTAATTGTTGCCCTTTTAGTACTTTTGTTCCATTAAACTTTTCTTCATATCTCACTGTATTTCTGTGTGAGCTTTGTTTTTTATAGTTCTTAATATTTTTGCAATGATTTTACACATCTAGTCACTATTCTTAGCTTTGTGGTATGCTGCTCCGATACAAATGAGATAAATAAATGAAAATTCCTTTAAATTTTTCTCCCCCTTTATTCAGCATACGAGAGCCACCAGAACAACCCCGGCAGTCTTTGCGAATGGTAAGAACTGTCAACAAACAATAAATTTCTACCGTATTAAGATTCCAGGCAACACAGGAGCCCAAAGGGAAAAAAAAATCAAGAATCTTCCAGGGTATTATTTCTACAGACAAGCATCCTTTCACAGCTTTTTATTTAGAACAGAATTTATTGTGAAGAGAAGCCATATTCCCTCTCTGTAACGAATAAAAGGATTTTTGTTTGATCTACTACTCACACCTTTTCCCCACATACCTACCCTTAAACTTCCTATCACCTTTCCATGTGATCTCCACTATTCAGTCTAGTCCAAATGTAACACCTTTACATTCTATTTGGCAGCTACTCCGTCTTCAGACTCCATGCAGAGCTTATTCTACAGGTGAGTCGGAGAAGTGGGGAGAGGCCTAGATGGTGGTGCTGCTTACATAAAGTTAGTTATACAGTGTAAGTTGAAAACATTTAGTATTGTCTTCCACAACGATCAGGACTTCTGTCATTTTTTCCTCCTTTTAGGGCCTCTCCTTTTGTTTCTCACACCCCCAGTTTCAATGTCTTCAATCTTCAAACTCCAATGGCGAGTCAGAGTGCTAATAACCCTGAGCAGCCACAAGAAACTCCATACTTCAACCTCAGCATCTTTCCAGGTGAGGAAAGTGTTTCTCTTTGGCAAATATATATTTATTCTTCATTGTTTTCATGCAGAAACACACTACTTTTGGTTGTGATCTAGCTCCTTATCTGAATTTGGCTTATAATGACTTGTAAATAATCATAACATCTAAGGCTCACTAGCTACAGGTGAATCCCAAAGCATTGGATTTAGCTTGAGTGACCCTCAAAGTTGTCATTGACCAGTACTGTTTAAAGTTAATAGAAAGGGAACCATACACAAGGAATAATCACATCAACTATACTGTATTTTCTTTGAAGTAAAATTAAACCTTTGTCCTAATCTCCCTCAGTTTCACCTAGAAAAGTCCTCTTTTCTTTTGATACATGCCTGACATTACCAGTCTGCCCAAAGTATATTGTGCAATTTTTAAGTCTGGCATTATGTATTCTAGAATGGTTAGACAAACTGACACATGAAATATACAAATGCCAAAAGCGACTAAGGTGTAAAGATAGCCCTTCAACTCCTACAGAACTTGCCCTCCTGTTGCTTTTGTTTTGTAGACCCAGCAGGTGCTTCTGTTCCTGACCACAATGCTGAAAGACTGCGCTCCCTACAGGTAAAAATTAGATTGTAGATGGGTAGCCCCAAAGGTTCTTTTTCAGGAGGCAACTAGACTTTCTTGTTTTTTCTTTTGAATATATTTCTCTTCTCATCCAAGAAGCTTCTTCGAGTCTGACAGGATAGTGGGGAATGGAAGGATTTATATTCCTTGCAGACAGCTGGCAATTGCATCCTTTTAGGGAGTTGCTGAAGCACTTGGAGGTTTATCTGTTTCCTCAGGGTCACCTGGGTGGTGCTCCTGGTTCCTGTAGTCTGCAATTTTTTCCTTTGAAAATCTATTCTTGCTCCCACACCATTCCAAAGATGTTCATCCCAAATTGTATAGCTAAATGTCTGTAGAGATTCTCAGTTATCTAGGTCATGGTTCCATTCCCCACCATCCTGTCAGAGCTGAAGAAGCTTTTTGGATGAGAAGCTAAATGTCTTCAAGAGAAAAAGCAAAAAAAGTCAAGTTGCCTCTTGAAAAAGCACCTTTGGGACAACCATGACCTGGATGACTGAGAATCTCTACAGACTTTAGACATACTAGGAAAAGCTTCACCCATTTCAATTGCTTTTCTTTTTCTGTCATTCTCAGCTGAGATTCACTCCTCACTCTACACCATCCTTTCCCCACAGGTAAGTGAGACCCACATGGATTCTTCATTCTCATCCTTTTGTGTTACATGACACAGTTTTGTGAAAGACGATGAATGTAATCCATATCCAAGTGAAATTATGGCTCCCCTCTACTCCCCATCCCTACCCTGGTTCTAGTTTTCATCACCCTTGCCAGTAAGATGATTTTTTTTTTTGCTGTTAAATGTTAAATTTGTTTAAGTCCCAGCTTTACATTTTAGAAATCTTAATGGCAGCATCCAAAGGAACAAAGTCCCAATTTTATCCTCATTCCTCATGTCTTCTGTTAAACTAAAATTATAGTACATAAGAAATACATTACTTGCCATTATAAAAAAATCAGAATATAATTTTGCTAAGCAAACTAAATAGTGATCAGAATTTAATCCAGTCCCAAACTGGGAAGACTGGCTTCACGCAACTAGTTAATTGTACTTTTCCCCAGGTATTCATCCATCAGCCAAATCCATCAGCAATAATGGGGATGACCAAAGCAGCTGTTCTCTTAAACATCATCCTAATGTTAGACGCAGGATAGACTCTTCTGTGCAGATTTCCTGCAGTATAAATCTTTTGAATATTTGAGCCTTATTAAAAAGTAATCAATTAGTAACTGAGTGGATACTTGTTTTGTTTAAAATTATATTTAAATATTGTTTGTGACTTGTAATAAGCTGTTCACAGTTGCCTGAAACCGACTGGTGTATGAATCGTAGTAAATAAATATAAATTACTATACAAGGGAAAGTGTATAATGCACTTAGCATATGTGACATAATTTTAAAATAAAAGCCTATAAAGTCTTTTGAGGAAAATGGCTAAAACTAGCTGGTAAACTCTGCAATAGCAGAGTTGTTACTGTTTTAACTCTCAATTATAGCCCATTAACTAACCTGAGAATCCTAGCTCCAATCTTACTTTGTGACTAGATTTGCTAAGAAAAAAATGTACTACGTTGTATGTTCTCTGAGCTAAAATCCTTTGTCTAAGATGAAATATGCAAACAATCTGACCCAGGTTGCACATAATGTAGGATTATTGTATTTGCAATCAACATTGCTTCCCAGACTAAAATAAAAAAGATAAGCCTTTAAAAAGACTATACCTAGAAAGAGGAAAAAGACAGATATAATTTACTGAACATAATTATCTATTAACTCATTCAATTTATTAAGTAACCAATCAACAAATCAAATTATTCTGCTTAGCTCTATCTTGGACAAGTTACAGCCTTTGAACATTTCACTAAGTATGGCATAATCCATGTACCATTTTCTCTTTACCTAAGGTTGATTAGCTTATTTCAGTACTTTTAAATTCTCTTGCCTGGAGAGGCAGAGGCTATTTCTGTAAAGATTCTACTTTGAAAAAATTGAAATAGAATTTTTAAAATACAGATGATTAATCTCTGTCCAGTCTCCTACCTCTTCATACTTTCACAAATTTTCAAATTCCCCTTTACTTTCTTCCAAATTAATCTCTAAAGCTATTCTCAGAATGTATGGGTTTTATTTTCCCCATCAATCTGAGGGCAATGACAGTTTGACAAAGGAAGACCAAGCTTAGGACTGCTTGCAATTCTTTTGCAAGAGCCACTCTTGTTATCTTACAATATCTCTAACTGGCATTGAATTCACTATATCAACCAACTACAGACCAGATATATGACATGAATGGAAAAACTGGATGACAGGGAAAGCTGGTGAATCAAGGCACTAATGGAACAAGGAAAAAAAGAAAACAGAGCAACTAAAAGAAAGTCACATGGTAAAGAAGACTATTAAGAGCAGATATTAGAAGTCATTCCAAAAATGATATTTTTAAATAAAGGAGAGAATGAAAATGGAGGATTAATGATAAAATATCAATTTGAATATAACAGCTACAGTCACCATATTAAGTACCAGTCAGCAAACTAACATTTTTCCCCCAGTGTATCTTGAAGTCATGAAAACAGGAAATATAGCCTTAGTCTGTCTTCTATAGGTGAAACTCAAAAAATTAGAATATTGTGCAAAAGTTCATTTATTTCAGTAATGCAACTTAAAAGGCGAACCTAATATATGAGATACTCATTACATACAAAGCAAGATAATTCAAGCCATGATGTGTCATAATTGAGATGATTATGGCTTACAGCTCATGAAAACCCCAAATCCACAATCTTAGAAAATTAGAATATTGTGAAAAGGCTCAAAGTGTCGCCACTCTAATCAGCTAACTTTAAGCATGACACTGCAAAGGTTTCCTGATGTCTTTAATATGGATCTCCTCTGTTCTAGTAGGAAGCACACATATGGGAAAGAGTTTCTGTACAGTTGTATACAAGAAACTCCATCATGACAACGTCATTAAGGAGGAAAGCCTCAAAAGGTAATTGCAAAACAAATGTGGATGTTCCCAAGTGTGTTTGCATATTAATGACGAATGTGATTTAATAAGAAAGTTATGTGTAAGGGAAGGTGTGGACAAAAAAAAGTGCACAAGCAGCAAGGAATGACGCAGCCTGGGAGAGTGATAGTCAGGAAAAAGGTCATTCAAAGAGATGTATGTGATGACTTTCCAAGAATGGACTGAGGCTGGAGTCAGGTGCAGTACAAGAGCCAGTCACACACAAGACATGATCTTGGGCATGGGCTTCAAATGGCGTATTCCTTACTGTCAGCCGCTCCTGATACAAAGCAAACAACATCAGAAGCATCTACCTGGGCTAAAGAAAAACAGACACTGGTCTGTTCTCAGTGTCCAAATCCTCTTTTCTGATGAGAGAACCTTGGCATCTATTGGCAACCAAAAGGACCAGAGCTGGAGGAACGAAGGAACGAGGCACACACTGCAGCATGCTTGACAGTCACTGTGAATTTCACAGTCGTGTGTGATTTGGGGAGCCCATGTTCATGGCTTGGTGTTGGTCCCACTGGTGCTTCTAAGTCAAGGTCAGGTGCAGCCGTTACCAGGAGATTTGGAGCACTTCATTCCTTCTTCCGCCAGATGCAGTCTTTAGGATGTTGACTTCATTTCCTTGGATTGCAACAGCAAACTCACTGACCTGAATCCATAGAGAATCTATGAGACATTGCCCAAGAAACGTAAGAGACTGAGACCGGACAATGCAGAAGATTGGAAGCGCTATTGAAGTATCCTGGATCCTTCCATAACATCTCAACAGTTGCCACAGCTGAAGCTTCCATACACGATCCGCATTGAGGCAGTAATGCTGACAAACCAGGAGGCCCAACCAAGTACTGAGCTATAACATTATGCAATGCTTTACTTTCAGGTCTTGATATTGTTCTATGTACAATCCTTGTTTTACGACGTGCATGTAATATTTTAATTTTATCTGATGATTGCTGAGATTTCGGTTTGTTATGAGCTGCATGCAATCATCTCAATTTTGACACTATTCCAGGCTTGGAATATCTTGCTTTAGCATGTTAATGAAATACTCAGCGTATATGTAGGTTCACCTTTTAAGTTGCATTACTGAAATAAATGAACTTTTGCACAATATTCTAATTTTTTGAGTTTCACCTGTACATTTCTTTGATTTCAAAGAACTGGCATATAAAACAAAACATAAGCACTGACAACAAATAATTACTTTAACTGTTCATTTACTAAAAAAAATAAAATACAGTTGGTATGTGAGCTTAGACCAATTAAATCTTATATGTGTGGCTTTCATGGAATTTGAAAGAGTAGAGTTGCCAAATCTCTGCAACTCTGGTAAAGAACGATCCAATTTCTAAATTTGAATTAAAAAATAAATAAATTGGAACAAACAGAATCAAGACAGATACATCCAAGCATAAATGAAAAATATCTGTATTCCAAGCCTTAGAAAAGGTAACAAAATTAGGCAATTGTTGGGCTTCGTGGTTTAATGACCTAGGCAACAAATGTATAATTATTAAGGAAAACTTCTAGAAGAAACAATATGAAACCAAAGTAACGCATTTAACCAACTGAAGTTTTTTCAAAGAAATCATTTGAGACCCAGCGGATTGCTGAAGGGATTCATATATTATGGCCACTTGCATCTAAAGGGTTGGAAACCCCATCTTTAGACCATCGTGATTCTGCCTTGATAAACACTGAATGGAAAAAAAACTGTTTTTGTTTTTAAATTCAAAGGCTCAAAGGGAAAAAAAATACATTCTAGAATGTAAGTGATGTGGGTCACTGCTACCAGCAGGAAACTGCTAGGGACAGAAACCTCGCTCTCAGGATTGACTAATCTGTCTCACTGATCCTTCCACCTGATCCTCGGAGAAGTACAAACCCTACAGCATCCACACAAAAGTCCTTCAGTCTTCATCCTCCTCCTCTTCCACATCCTCGTCTTCGTCATAGTCTTCA
Source organism: Laticauda laticaudata (assembly GCA_004320025.1). Classification (NCBI taxonomy): domain Eukaryota; kingdom Metazoa; phylum Chordata; class Lepidosauria; order Squamata; family Elapidae; genus Laticauda; species Laticauda laticaudata. The sequence goes on from BHFT01015549.1 coordinate 12,648, forward strand.
TCTTCAGCCTTTATCATCGCAGCTGCCATGTCTTCATCTACCTCATCGTCGTCTCCCAGACACACCTCCACCTCGCATGGGGCTGGCAAGTGTGAGTGAAACCACTCCAACACTTGCTCTATGTTCATTCCTGATTTGCGGCAGAGCATTGGCAAGTCATTCTCCTGCAGCTGCATGTGGGTGGCCCAATACTGTTCCAGGGGGCTCGTGTCTGGAGGTTTTGTGCATGGCTCGGGAGGAGGAGGTCCTCCTAAGGAAGCAGGCTCAGGACTCTGCCCTGCATTGTCCCGGAACCATTTCAGCTGACCGTGCTTCAGGGCGTAACGCGTGTCTCCAAACCACTGGATGATCTCTGCCCGGGGTAACCCAGTTACTTTCTCCAATTGGTGATAATCCTCTCTCCTGGCCCATTGCCGGTGAAGGAAGAAGGCTTTCAACAAATCCAGTTGCTCCTTTGTCTTCCGCCTAGGCTTCCGCAAAACCTCTGGCAAAGAAGTCTGCTGGTCGTTAAAAGAGTGCTGATGGTTTTGCCAGTCTGTGACGCTGGTTGTCACTTTCGAGGAGGACGGGCTGACTTTCACCGAAGAACCCAGTGGAAGAACCACCGGGTGGTGCCCACCATTAATGGCAGGTGCAGGGAAGCTCCAGGCCATTGTGTGAGAATCTGGGACATTATAATCCAGGCCAAGGGTTGTGATGGGTGGATAAGCACCGGAAACAGTCTCTTTGGTATTCTGAAAATTCATCATGATCCCTGAAGGTTCAAAATGTTCCTGAGGTTTCCTGTAGTGGGATGGAGTGTTTTCCTGCAGTTTCCAAATGTCCTGAGCAATTGTCCCGAGTTCTTTTGTCCCTGGAGCTGTACTACAATGATTTAAGGAGGTTACAAGAGGTTGCTGGTTCTCTGGATATTTACTGGAGTAGTGCAGGGAGTGGGGAGCCAGCTGGTGGTAGCACGAAGGGCTTTTACAAGTCTGGTGGTGCCAGGAGTTGCCCTGGTTGCCAGCCAGCAGGCAACTAAAATGAAGTTGGTCCTGGTGGTAGATGAGGCGAGCCCGAGTCTCTTCAATTTCCTCGGCACTCCAGCTGATGCCGCAGCGCAGCCGCTGCGCCATGAACCAAGCCTTCACCTTCTCCATGTGCAGGCCGTGACGCAGGCAGAGCAAAGCCAGGTCCGAAAGGCTGGGATATGGGAAATAGCTGAAAGTCTGCAACAGGTGCTGGTTACTGTCCAGGTCACTCGTCTGGGCCGCCTGGGTCCACACCAACTGGAGGTCCTCAGAGATGGGCGGCAAGCAGATCAAACCTGACGGTGAGCCGAGGCAGCCAGAGGCGTCCTTATTGGAGGGCATGGCTGCAGCGGTCGAGAAGTCTTCTCTCTTTGGGACTCAGCTGCGGGCTTTTCAGAAGAGCTGGAGCAGAAGGGAAAAGAGAAAGAGCCAAAAATATATAAATTGTAGGAGAAAACATAAAAAGAGACAACATGCAAGTAACAAATAAATGAGGCAAGGCTACACCAGAGAATTCAGAGAAAAGACAAACATCTTTTAATTTAATAGAAATTAAATTAATTCAAATCTGTTTTTCTCTCTGGTCACCACCCAGCACTACAAATTCAATCCACAAGTTACGGCTCCCATAATTGAGTGTTCTTTAAAAAATAGACTTCGCACATTGAAAACTATCACTGATCAGAAAGAGGACCCATATCTATGGGTTGGATAATGAGGGTTGTGTCATAGTTCCAAGTAATGCTCCCAATCCATTCAAAAGACTCTAAGGCTGTGGCTTCTCTCAAAGATCCTGTTTATTGGGCACATCATATTGGAACGTTCAAACATGAAACCAACTCTGAATAATTCCCGCACTTTGATATAATGAAAGAATAGGTATTGCCTACACCCCGTCTTGCGTCATTGGTCATGTCAACCAACCAAGCGGGAGATGAACTTCTCAACACTCCCTCCTGCCATTGCTAGGGCACGCTGAGCTGACCTTGGTTTTCAAGACCTTATTGCTGTTATGTCTGGCACTGTAGGGAAAAACATTTTACATTCTTCAAATCGCCATCCCCCCCCCCCCA
>BHFT01015549.1:14740-26296 GCA_004320025.1 Laticauda laticaudata
CCCCCCCCCCCAATATAGAATAGAAATCTTTATTGGCCAAGTGTGATTGGACACACAAGAAATTTGTCTTGGTGCAAATGCTCTCAGTGTACATAAAAGAAAATATATATTCATCAAGAGTCAAGAATCATAAGGTACAACACTTAATAGTCATAGGGTACAATAGAGTACAATATACATGGCAACTTAGAAATGAAGTAAAGTCAAGAGTTTTTGCTTCAGCTTCAGCTAGAGCCGTTTCTGGAGTAGACAGAGAGGAGGAGATCCAGAGAAGCACCATCTCAAATGAACCTTTTATTATCCAAAGTGGCCCCATCCAAACCCTGATTCAGCACCTTAACATCATAAACTGCTTACTTCTCTGCATTAATAGAGCCTCCTTCTAGAAGTTTTAAAGAAGAGATTAGATAACCGTTTCTCTGAAGTGGTGTAGGGTTACCTACCTAAGCAAGGGGTTGGACTAGAAGACCTCCACGGTCCCTTCCAACTGTTCCATATTTTGTTCCAACTGTTATTTTGTTCCAACTGTTATTTCCATATTTTGTTCCTACTGTTTCATATTTTGTTGTTCTGTTCTATACTACTCTAGAGTGCAATTCCTAGTTATTTTGATTTCTATGCCAAACAGAAAAGACATTTGCAACTGCTCTTCCTTGTCTTTGTCTTCCCTCGAATGGATTTGCAATTAATATCATATTTTACTTGGCCAAGAATTTCCCAGTTCACACAAATTGGGAAACTGGTCCCGCCTATTAATATTATATAGAGAATATTTAGATTATGTAGAGAATATATAATCATAATCCTAACAGGTTTCTGGACCAAAAAGTATTTTTGTGCACTATTGATGTTAACACAGTACCAGAGATTTCGCGTCACCCCCAAGCTAAAATGTGAGTGGTTTTGGCTTGACATTGAAGTGTGAAACATTCAATGTATACTACTAATTTATAAACTACATCTTCTAATTTGGTTTACTGAACTTTGATTAATCAAACTACAGCAGGTGAACGTAGGCCTGTTATTTCAATTGCGTATAGAAAAGAATGCAAAAGTGTTTTCACAAACACTAATTCCTTTTGCTAATTCCTTCCACTCCACCTATTGGTATTCTTTGTGCATCCCCCGAAATTTATTGGAAGTTTTTTAATCTGGAAAGTCTATTTGGAGGAACTGATGGTGTTTCAAAGTGCAATAATTTATATAACCCAGGAACTTAAATCTGGAGAGGTAATAAATCGAACCAAAATGCAATGCCAGGCCCATCGTGCTAATCCATCTGAAGAGCCAATTTCACTTTAATACCCCTGGAAAAAACAGATGGCTTCAACTTAGCAAACAGATAATATGGAAATAATGGGGCAATTAATGCCAGTTTAAATGACAGGAGGAAATGAGGTGCCTGAAGTCAAAATTCATGGGAAGTGGCTCCATTGCAGCCACAGCCTCTTAGTAAATCCTGCCACTAATGGAATAATGAGTCTTGCTCCGTAAATGCACTTTAGGAGGAGTGAGCTTTTTTTTTTTTTTAAAGTTTGTGCTTGTGTGTATGGGATGATAACAGATGCAGACACCACCAAAATCTCTCCTTTTCCAGCCTTGTGTCCCCAAATGTCCTCCGTAACCTTTCCTTTGTGGTTCCCCCACTCCGACACTTCTTCAGCGGCCTTCCCTTCCAGCCTTGCCTCTCACCCCACCCGTCTTAAAATCCCTTCACTGAATTCTGGATGCTTGTACTGTACTTACTTTTTTTCCTCCCTCCCACTTCAGGAGTTTTCCTTCCTTCCTTCTCTTTCCTATTCCCTGCAAGGCACGCCGGGAAACAGGAGGCGGAGTTTCTCCAGCCAAGGGACACTGGCTCTTTAAAAGGCCAGGGTTGGGGGGAAATCTAGGGTTAAACCTGTTCTAATGTTTTCTTTTTTCACCAGGGTTTTGCTAAGTTGCCTCTCGCCTTTCCCCCCCCCTCTTTTGCTTCCTCTGTTCACCTCTCTTAAACTCCCCCCCTCACGTCTTTTTTTTTTAACAAAAGGCCTCCTTAAAAATGAAATGCCTCCCAAAGATACCTGCTGTACTCCCCCCCCCAACGGAAAAGTTTAGAAAAAGTGGAGTCAAATAAACCTAGATACTTTCTGCCACAATGTTTGATGGACATGCCAAGGTTAATCAGCAGACAGTTGTTTGCCTCTGGATGCAAAACAAATCCCACACTTCTGCCTTCTTCACTCCCCGCTGCAATACAGGTAGTCCTTGACTTACAACAGTTCACTTAAGTGACCATCCGAAGTTACAACAGCACTGAAAAAAAATGACTGTTTTTTCCGACACTTTTGACCGTTGCACCATCCTCTCGGTCACAAGATTTACATTTGGATGTTTTGGCACCTGATTCACGTTTATGATGGTTGCCTCACACTTACAGCCATTGGAGCATCCCCATGGTCAGATGATCAAAATACAAACAGTTGGCCATTGATTCATATTTTTGACGGTTGCAGTGTCCCGGATCCCCTTTTGCGTCCTTCTGACAAAGCAAAAGCCGACGGGGAAAACCAGAGTCACTTCACAACCGGGTTAGTAATTTGACGACGGCAGTGATTCACTTAACAAGCAGGAAGAGTTGTAAAATGGGGGCAAACCTCAGCCAACAAGTGTTTCACTTATGTTGAGGTAATCCCCCATTAGGAGAATGAGCACATACAGGGAGACGTATTTCAGAGTAGTGTTTGACTAGTATACACACAGTACACAGATACACTGTACAGTAAACGTAGGTTTTTACTTCCAAAAAGTTTAAGCAAAGTTCAAAAACAAGCAGTCCAAAGTCATTCACAGGTAAATCAGTCAGTGTTCAATCCAGGGATAATCCAATAACAAATTCCAGTGTCAAAAACAGTTCAGTATCAGACTTACATCAAATCCAGGAATATCAGCCAATCAGGAATAATGGAGGAACGGCAATACTTTCCAATAGAAGGAAACAGAGACTGACTCACACTCTCTTCTGAGACTCAGACTAAAACAAACCAGGTTTCTGTCTCCATCTTATGGCTGTTTGACTAACCACACCTAATTACAGTTTTTGCATTTTCTTAAAGATAGTTTTAAAATGTTTATCCTGGTTTATATATTTCTAACCTAAATACCTGTTAGGTGACTTATATTCCTAACAACTTAGCAACATAAATTTTGGGCTCCGTTGCAGCTGTACCTTGTGGAGTGAGTCTCCACAAAGGCTTTCTGTAAAATGGGGTTAATTGTGCGGCAGCCGTACACTAACACAACACAGGCTGGACAATACTTGCTTTGTAAAACTGGCCTTTGTTGCCTAACGGGTTAGCCTCCATCCAGACTCCTTCCATGGGCTTCTTAATCCCAGATCAGCAGTGGGAGATAGTAGTTACTCACATGGCGAGAAAGATGCTACTACCTATTGCAAGGTGCCGCACAGGGCTCCTTGACAAGCAGGTGTCTGGATAGGGCACCGCATCTACTTTTTGCCAGGTTCTTTCAAAGGAGAAGGAAAGCCAACATTGAGAAAAGCAGCATAGCCAGAGAGTGGCTGTGCATGCTGGGCTGTGGTGTCCCTGGATTGCTTGTCAACAGCTTCCCCTCCCCTTTCAAGGGCTCCCCTAAACAGCCGCACGTCCACCCCTCCCGTTCGCTCACCATCTCTGGCCTCTCCGCCAACCCATCCCGGGACCCTCCCTGTTGTGGGGCTCAGCCTGCCCTCTGGCTTATGTCCCCTTTCACCCCCTGCCCCCAAATCCACCCACCCACCTACAAATCCCTTCCTTCCTCCTCCTCTTCCTCCTCCTTCCTGCACAGTAAGTCTGTGGGGTTGAAAGAAACCAGCCTTGAGCTTTGCGGAGGACCTGGCGCTTGCTTAAGGAGCCAGTCCTCAATGAGGAACGCCACTCTCAGTGTTGCAATCCCAAAACGTTCGCGTTCCAGCCAGGGAGAGAGAACCTGTGGTGGCGAACCAGGCGCGCCTGCGAAAGCAGCCTTGGCGGGATCCGCGCTTCCCTGCCCCCGCCCCCACAGCCCCCCCTTACCTGGGACCCCCGGCAGCCACCCCCCCCACCCGCAGTGCTCCCCCGCCCCCCAAAGAGAGGAGGCGAAGCGGGGAGCCCCCGGCCGAGGGAACTCTCCGCCACTCGCCCGCCCCGCGGCCTTTGCCCTTCCTTTCCCCCCCTCCGTCTCTTTGTCCACACACACACACATCCTCCCCCCATACTCTCAGCAGCAGGACGCCATGTTGCACGCCTCTGGCTCTTTCTCCGAGCTTCTCTTGGAGTCTTCTCCTGCCGGGGCCCGAACCCAGCCGCCTTTCTCTTCCCCTTCTTCCCCAGCGTCGGGAGACTCGTTTGGGGCCCGGGGAACAAAGGCCACGGAGGAAGCGGGGCAGGCAGGCGGGCAGGCTGGCCTTTGTTCCCGGGGCCCCAAACGAGTCTCCCGACGCTGGGAAGAAGGGGAAGAGAAAGGCATTGTTCGGGGAAAAGGAAGCCGCGGCTGCGAGGGCGGAAGGGAGAAGAGAGGATCGGAGCCGCGCAAAGGCGCGCTGGACGGAGGAGAAGCTGGGCTGCCCGGCTCGGTCCCCGGCCACTCACCCGCTCGGCCGCACTCCAACTCTCCGCTTAGCGAGGGGGCGCTGGCTTGCCCGGGCGCGGGAGAGGCTGGGCTGGCTGCCATTGGCTGGAGGAGCCCCGAGCGCCGGGCAGGGGAGGCTCCAGACCGTTCGGCGCTCTGCACGTGCTCAGAGAGCTCCCTCCGCTCATTGTGGCTTCACGCGTTCCGGAACGTTCGGGGCGAGCGGAGCAGGGCAGGATGGTGGAGGGAGCAGCGGGCCGAGGCCGCCTTCCTTTCCCAATCCCTTCTCGACAGCCGAGAACGCGGGCCAAACTTAAAGCGAGGTCGGGAAACTCGGGGTTTCGCCGATCTTCGGAACGCGGGGCCAGTCTCTCCGCTTCGGGCGTACAAGGGGGCCTTGCGGTTAGCAAGGATATGAGTAACGTGTCTCGAGAGGCAAACCCGGGGCTGCGATCGTTCACTCGGGTGTTCCTCGAGGCACCTTCAGCAACTGATTTAACAGATACTCAGAGTTGGAAGGGACCTGGTAGGTCATCTAGTCCAACCCTCCCAAGCGGGAGACCCTACCTACACCATTTCTGACAAATGGCAGTCCAATCTCTTGGAAGTTTCAAGTGATGACGCAGAAGCCCGAGTTCTCCTTGGTCTAAAGTCCTCTAAGTCTAAGCCATAGTTTACAGTTTTATGCATAGTTTATGTAAACCCGATTGATGGTGTCAGGCACACTCAGCCGGTAAAACTGGTAAATTATCCAGCTAGAAACAGCGAGTTCCATCTGAGAAAGTCAAAAAATTCAAGATGGCACCCTCCATCCCATCCCCCATCTTCTGCTCAATAAGCTCCTTTTAACTATTTAACCATGATGTCAGCAAGTGGTTCAGGTTCGCACAACTTGCGAAGCCCAGAAACGCCATATGTAGTGTCCCAAACAACTCCGATTGACCTGTGGGATAGTCGGAACCACAAATTACTTTCGAGTCTCCTTTGAACTTGAGTCTGGCAATGCAAAAACCTATCCACTTTCAACATATGACAGATCCTTAATGGACAGTGTGTAGCGTCTGCTTTCATGCCAACTTTGTGCCTCTAATACTCTCAGGCCAATCCCGTTTCCTCCATTTTTTTATTTCTACAAAATACTAGAGAGATATTTTATCATTAAAAGGAAGGATTCACAGGGCTGTTGTCATCTAATTTCAGCAAAACTGGGGGGCTATTGGGGAAGGAAGGAAAAATGTCCAAGGTGAGGTCCCAGGACAGATGCAGAGGGAAAGATTGGACTGGGCAGGGTGTCAGGGTTTCAAGTAATTCACATCCCATTCAATAAGAACTTGGAGGCAGGCGATTTCCTCAAAGAACATTTTATTAGGACATATCAAATTGGCATATTCCTGGTGGAAAACCGGCTCTTAAGTTGCGGCCTTTGTTTGACATCCAATTAAACGTCAAACTTTGTCACTCCCCCCCCCAACCCCGCAGTCTCCAGTCACATGGTCGAACCATCAGTTGCTAGGTGACCTCAGTCTCCACCTTTCGGACACCTGCACCAACCTCCTTGATTCCCAGGGTAAAGAATTTTATTTAGGCTACAACACCACAGCTGTCTCTACACCCCGTTCCCTGGCCCCTTCGCTCCGGGCTATACCAGCCCTGAAGCAGTGAGAAGAGAAACCCCTCCAGAGAAAAGCTACAAAAAGAAAATGGCCATTATTCAGCCAACTTCAGGGTTGACACGGGGGTGGGGGGTGGGGGTTCTTTTGTGTCCCCCTAAACTTGTTCTCCGGTTTGAAAATATCTGGGTTTGGAAAGCAGGCCGGAACAGGAAGTAATGCAGCTCAGTCCTCAACTTATTTTGTAACTCTTCTGTCAGAATCACTGGAGAGGCAACTGTGTTAAGGATTGTGGCATTCGCTTAATGACCACCACATAAAGAACAAGATTGGGTCACATGAATGACTGTTTTGCGATTAGTTCAACTTAGGACCATAATGTACGGAATGGCTGGTGAATTCTGGGAGTTGAAGTCCGCATATGAGAAATATTGATCTCCAGAGCAGGGACTTGGCCACATTAAGACAGTTGGACTTCAATTCCCAGAATTCCCCAGCCAGCATGACTGACTGCAGGGAGTTGCCTAATGGTGGCAAGAAAATGGAGCAAACTCACTTAACAAAGGCCTCCCCTACGAACAGAAACATTGGGCTCCCTTGTGGTCGTAAGTTTTGGACCACCTGTAATGGCTACTTGCGGTTTGCAGGGGAGGCTGTGTAGAAAAGTGCAGACCATGCAACACTATGAGTCAAGGAACAAAAAAAGCAACACCACTCAGTCCTGGCAGTTGGAGCAATTGGCATGGGCACCTCCATAGCCCTGGCAGTCTGGCCCCAGGCACTGGCAACAGGCGCTGTGAAACCAGCGGTAACGCCAGGCGCCCACCGACTGGCAGGCTGCACGGCAGCGGCTCATGGACAGGCAGTCGTTGAAGTAAATAGACTGGCAAACTGGCGCTGTTGCATTCAGGCCCTTGGGGATGTCAGGGTCCGGGAGTGCCAGGTCTGCCAATGAGAAGGAGAAAAGTTGTTAACAGAATAACAGAGCTGGAAGGGACTTTGGAGGTCTTCTAGTCCAACCCCCTGCTCCAGCAAGAGACCTTATCCCATTTCAAACAAATGGTTCTCCGATTTCTTCTTAAAAACCTCCAATGTTGAAGCACCCACAAGTTCTGCAGGCAAGCCATTCCACTGGTTAATTGTTCCATCAGGAAATTTTTCCTTAGTTTTGGCCACCACGGTATTAAAAAAAAATGTTGAGACTCTAGAAAGAATGCAGAGAAGAGCAACAAAGATGATTAGGGGACTGGAGGCTAAAACATATGAAGCAGGAATTGGATAGGTCTAGTTTAAGGAAAAGAAGCACATGATAGCAGCTTTCCAATATTTGAGGGGCTGCCCCAGAGAGAGGGGGTGAAGCTATTTTCGAAAGCACCCAAAGTCAGGACAAGAAACAATGGATGAAGAAAACTAATCAAGGAGAGAAGCACCCTGAAACTAAGGAGAAATTTTCTGACAGTGAGAACAATTTATCAGTGGAAAAACTGATATCAATTTCTCCAGAAATTGTGATTGCTCCAACACTGGAGATTTGTAACACTGGAGGTTGCAGGAACTGGGCATGGCAAGTCTAGTGAAGGGGAAACAGGACAGCAGTCTTCCAATATTTGGGGGCTGCCACAGAGAAAAAGGGGTCAATCTATTTTCCAAAACCCCCAAAGGCCAGACAAGGAATAATGGATGGAAACTGAACAAGGAGAGATTCAATCTGGAAATAAGGAGGAATTTTCTGACANAATAATGGATGGAAACTGAACAAGGAGAGATTCAATCTGGAAATAAGGAGGAATTTTCTGACAGTGAGAACAATCAACCTATGGAACAGAAGTTGCCTTTGGAAGTTGGAGCTTCATCCCCAGAGGCTTTCAAGAAGAGATTGGATGGCCATTTATCACAAATGGTGTAGGGTCTCCTGCTTGGGCAGGGGTTGGACTAGATGATCTACAACGTCCCTTCCAACGCTTGTTATTTTTTTCTGTTCTGTTATTTCCCAATTTACTGGGTGACAATTAGAAAGATCAAGAAACAGCCACTTCAGTACACTGGGGGATATACTGGAAACTAATCAAGGAGAGAAGCCAGTTGGAATTAAGAAGAAAGTTCCTAACAATAAGAACAATTAACCAGTGGAACAGCTTGCACCAGAAGTGAGTGCTCCAACACTGGAGGCTTTTAAGAAGAGATTGGACAGCCATTTGGCTGAAATGGTAGAGGGTCTCCTGTTTGAGCAAGGGGTTGGACTAGAAGACCTCTGAGGTTCTTTCCCACTCTGTTATTTCATATGCCCCTCCCACTCTGGGCATACCTGTATGTGGTCCCAGCAGAAGGTGTCCGGTATCCACGTGGTTTTGTCGAAGTTCTTCTTCTAACGGCAGAGTCATGATGCTCCAGCCAAAAGCAGGGTGGCTGTTGGACAGAGCCAGGAGGGCCCGAAACAGGGACGGTACCGGAGACACCAAGTCATGCATGGAACTTCGTTGGGCAGGGTGGGGAGTGGATGAGATGCGTTCATCACACAGACCTGGAGATGAGGACAAGAAGAAGGAAATAGCAAGGAACAAAGGACATTTGAATTATAGGTTGTCCTCAACATATGACCAAAGTTGAACCTAAAATCTCCATTGCTAATCAAGACAGTTAAGTAAGTTTTGCCCCATATTGTATAACCTTTCTTGCCATAAGTTTTTTAAGTGAATCTCTGCCATTGTCAGAAGGTCAAGAATGGTAATAAGAGTCACAATCAACCAGTGGAACAACTTGCCACAGAAATTGTGGGTGCTCCATCACTGGAGGCTTTTAGAAGATATTGGACAGCCACTTGTCTGAAATGGTATAGGATCTCCTGCTTGAGTAGAGGGTTGGATTAGAAGACCTCCAAAATCCCTTACTACTATACTCCATTATTCTATTCTATTCCATATTTTCTGTTCTGTTCTATTCCTATTTCATTCCATATTTTCTATTCTATTCTTTCCTTATCCTATCCTAATTCTATTCCTGTTCCTATTCCATTCCATTCCTATTCCATTCCATATTTTCTATTCTTTTCTATTCTATTCTTTCCTTATTCTATTTTATTCTATCCTATCCTATTCCTATTCGATTGATTGACTTAATAATTTGCTTAGTGGCCATTTGAAGTTACAACAGGACTGAAAGAAAATGACTTATGATTGGACCTCCCAACGGCTGCAGCATCCCCACAGTCACAGGATCAAAATTCGGACGCATGGGTATCCCACATGTAGTTATGACGGTCATAGTGTCCCAGGGACACGTGATCCCCTTTTGCGACCTTCCGGCAAGCAAAATCCACAGGGAATCCAGATTCGCTTCAAAACCCTGCAACTATCTTAACAAAACCGCAGTGCTTCGCTTAACAACGGTGGCAAGGAAGGTCGCACAACGGGGCAAACCCAACGAACAAGTGTTTCACTTAGCAATGGAAATTTCAAGCTTAATCGTGGTCATTAAGGCGAGGAGTCCCCGTAGATCTTCCGAACCTGAGGATCCTGGGAAATTGAAACCCATCAGAGAGAAGGCTTGAGCAAACAGGGTAGGGGGACCCCCTCGAGTCCGGCATCCCACCCCTTGCCCCTCCCCATCCGGAGGGCAAGTCATCTCACCTACGCAATCACAGCAAGGCTCCCAGAGTTTAGCCAGGCAGAACGCGCACTGCCGGCAGCAACGGGTACGGTTGGCTTTGCACTGGCACATTTCCTGTTGAGAGAAGCCACCAAAAGTATTGGTTACAGCAAGGGCAACTCTCTTCCAAAAAGGGGATTCAGGCTTCTATGCACGCACACACAACGCTTGCGCCCAAAGAGAGGCGTCACAAATCACAAAACTGAAATAACAGGTAGTCCTCGACATACGACCGTTTAGTGACTGACTGAAGTTACAACGGCACTGAAAAAAGCGACTTATGGCCGTTTTTCACACTTGTGACCTTTGCAGCATCCCTATGATGATGTGAACAGAATTCAGAGGCTTGGCAACTGCTTCATTCTTATGACCATTGTAGCATCCGTCACATGATTTACATTCATATGCTTGACAAGTGGGTTCACATTTATGACGGTTGCAGCATTCCAGGGTCACATGATCCCCTTTTGCAACCTCCTGAGAAGCGAAGTCAATGAGGAAGCCAGATTCACTGAACAGCCTTGTTACTATTTTAACAGCTGCAGGTATTCACTTAACAAACGTAATAAAAGACATAAACTGGAGCAAAGCTCTCTTAACAACATAAATTTGGGGCTCAATTGTGGTCGTAACTCAAGGACTACCTCATGGGTAATCCTCAACTTACAACCATTCGTTTGGTGACAATTTGAAGTAACAAAGTGACATTTTTTCACATGTAAAACCATGGCAGCATCCCTAAAGTCACGGGATCAAAATTTAGATCCTTGGCAACTGACTCACATTTATGACTGTCACAGTATCCTGGGGTCACGTGATCTCCTTTTACAACCTGATGAGGAAAGTCAAGGGGGAAGCCGGATTCACTTAACAACCACATTACTAACTTAACAACTGCAGGGATTCACCGAACAAACGTGGCAAGGAAAGTCGTAAAATGGGGCAAAACTCACTTAACAAATGTCTTCTATAGCGACAAATATTTTGGGCTCAATTGTGGTCGTAAGTCGAGGGCTACCTTTATTACTCATTTGTTTCTCAAACCCAAATCTTTGCACCCAGATTACGGCCACAGCATGCTTGTCACAGCGCCTTACCTGCAGCAAACACTTGCTGACATCACTCGCACAAAGTGCTTTATTGCACCCCTTGGCATAGGCATCCATAGCCCATGCAGCTGCCACGAAAAGCAAAACTGCCCACCAGCGCATGGCTGCCAGCTGTACCTGGATGGGAATTAAAATAGATTAGATTAGATTAGATAGATAGATAGATAGATAGATAGATAGATAGATAGATAGATAGATAGATAGATAGATGGTAGATTCTATAGATGATAGATAGATGATAGATAGAATAGGTTGATTGATTCCTCTTTATGGCAGGAATTCCCAACTTGGCCTGATTTAAGACAGGTGGACTTCAACTCCCCAAATCCCTCAGCAAGAATGGTATGCCTGCTGCAGCAAAGCATGCTGGCTGGGGAATTCTGAGAGTTGAAGTCTACACATCTTAAAGTGGGTAAGGTTGGAAAAGCATGTACAGTATGTAAAAAAGGAGCTTTTTAAACTTTCTTCCTTCCTTCCACTCATTCATTTTTCATTCCTTCCCCTCATTGCCTGCCTGCCTGCCTGGCTTCCTCCTGTGAGCAGAACCGAAGCCATGTTGGATGGCCCATTGAATTAAATAAGGAAGTGTGTCTCAAACTCAGTAG
>BHFT01015550.1:0-12590 GCA_004320025.1 Laticauda laticaudata
CAGAGATACACTCACACTCTCTTCTGAGACTCAGACTAAGACAAACCAGGTTTCTGGCTCCATCTTTTGAGAAACCACACCTAATTATAGTTTTGCATTTTCTTAAAGATGCTGTACTAAAATGTTTATCCTGGTTTATATATTTCTTACCCAAATACCTGTTAGGTGACTTATATTCCTAACAAGGGTTTCTTTAAAGTCTACCACCATATATGTGTGTGTCTATATGTGGGTATATACATTATGGTTATCTTTTGAGAGCTCAATGCAACAAAATTTCATTTTAATGTGTGCTGATTAGTGTCCATTTAAAGTGGCAATAATGTTTTTATTCTATTGTTCTGTTCTGTTCAATTCCAATTTATTCAACTGTATTCTTTCCTGATTTTCTTTTCTTCTCTTCCCTACCCAATCCTATTATTCTACTCTTATTCTATTCTACTCCTATTCCATTCCATTCCATTCCATTTTTATTCAATTCTTATTTTAGCCTATTCTTCTAATCTACTCTTCTTCTATTCTCATTGTATTATTTTTTTCTATTATTCTATTCTATTATTCTATCCTATCCTATATCTGACAGCAAAATTGGTTTTACGTTCTGTAAGATGCCTTGAGTCACCAAGGGTGAATCAGTGGCAATATAAATTCAATAAATAAAAAAATGGGCATCTGTAAGTTAAGCAAACTTGGTGTATGAAGTAACAGTGGGACAATTTTTCTATTTCGGTAGTCTTTGACTTACAACTATTCATTTAGTAACCGTTCGAAGTAACAATTGCAGAGAAAAAGTGGCTTATGACCGGTTTTCACACTTATAACCATGGCAACATCCCTACAGTCACATAATCAAAATTCAGACGCTTGGCAACTGGCCTGTATTTATGACAGTTGCAATCTCCTTTTGTAACCTGCCCAGACAGTTTCTGACAAACTTCCCACTTTTCTGTGGGAAGCCAGATTCGCTTAAGGACTCCCTGATTCACTTAAGAACAGCCATGATTTGCTTAACCAAGCAAGTGGCAACCAAGGTTGTAAAATGGGGCAAAGCTCACTTAACAATTGCCTTGCATAGCAACAGAAATTTTCAGGCTCCATTGTGGTCGTACGTTGAGGACTAACTACAGAAAAAGCGCAACCTCTAGATTCAGGTCTGGTGCTCAAGGCAGTGCTTGGTTTTGAAGCTCCGGCTGGCTGGGGCCAGTGGGCATCGGAGTACGACATGTCTGGAGAACCCAAATGAGTGGCAGTTGCCTGGAGGCAAATTTCTCTTGCACCAGGCTGCAGTAGGCAGATTTAGATAGATAGCTGGATAGATTTTTTTTTCATGGAAATCTGTAAATCTTTGCAAGCTTAAATTCTGCCCATCCAGTTTTCATCTTTGCCAGTTGTCATGTGAATTCTTATGCTCCATCCAAGCTTCCCACGCATGTACTTTACTGTCTTTAAGACATATTCAGTGCTTTTCCACCCACACACCCATCGTAATAATTCCCTTACCATCTTAACACACACACACACACACACACACACACACACCTTATATCAGGTCTGAACTGCAAAATGTCCAGGATCCCCCAGATGGCAGCAAAGGGCCATGGTTTTCTGTATCTCTATGCTGCCATCTAGTGGTAATCTGGATTTCTGCACCCTGGATTGGATCATACTGCAATTTGCTTCCACCCAAATCGCTCCTCGGTTCGATTGCCAATCAGTGAATCTGGTAGGATCACAGTTCCCAGCCATCTCCTTAGGATTATTTTTCTTGGATTTCTGGGACTTTTTGGGCTACCATTGTGAAAGGCACCCAGTTGGAGATGGAGCAACATGGGCTTTCAAAGGAAAGCTGTTGGAAGCCTTGGAGAGAGATCTGGATACAAAAATCTGGCATCCCGCAGACCTGTGAGACTACAATTTCCAGCACTCTCTTGGGAATTCTGGTAATTGTGGCTCCAATGTCTGGAGGGCACCTAGTTGGAGATGGAGCCGAACAGGAATTCAGGGGAAACCTAGATCCATGCTACAAAAACCTGGTTCCCTCTATACGTACAAGACTACAATTCCCAGCAACCCCCTTAGCATTCTTCTCAGAACTGCAGGAGGTTGTTGCTTCCCAGCCAGGAGGGCACCCAGTTGAAGATGGACTGGGGAAGGAATTGTGAGAAAACTTTTGGAAGCCTTTAAAAACCTGTCAGCACACAAAACTACAACTCCCAGACTCCCCTGGGATTCCCTTGGAATTCTGGGACCTGCCGCTCTACATTTTCGGAAGATGCCCGAAAGGTAGTTTTTGGTTGCTCCCGCCCAGTTTTCTAAGCCCTGCCCTCCGCGGTCTCGCGACCAATCCTTTAATTTCCCGCCACTTTCTCAAGAGGGGGGGGAGGAAGATTGGAAAGTGTCGCGCATATGCGCGCCGGCGACTCCTCTGCGGGAGCTGTTTCTCCGCAGTTCAGTTATGTTACAAACCCGCACTATAAAGACACGCATACACAAAAATACCGATCGATGCGGCGTTATAGCAACGCAAAGAGGCGGCCTCTTGGTCTCTCACCTTTTGTTCCCACCCCCACACCTCAGAATGAGTTGGAGTTAATTCCCAGCATCCTGGGGGCCACGCTGAGGAGGAGGATGTCTGTAGTCCAGCAATGAAGGAAAAAAAGGATTTATTGATTTGGAAGGGGGAGGTTTCCCCTCAAAATTAACCGCCTGCCTTCCCTGTCACTTCCCTGAACGAACCTCATTTATAGGATGGCCTAGGCAGGGAATTCTCAAAGGGGTGAAAAAAAAGCCATTAAACTTGGTTATATAACCTTGTTAGAATCATGGTTTCCATCTGGGTGGAGTGACTCATTGAACTGAGGGGGATTTGAGGCTGAATAACTAGGAGCCTTTTTATTTTCTAAGACTTCCTCAGTGTTTCATTAATTCCTTTTCCCTTTTTTTCCCTCTTTTCTCTCTAATCCTTTCCCTTCCTCTCTTCTATTTTCCTTTCATTTTATGCCCATTTTCCTTCCTTTTTTTCTCTTCCCTCCCTCTTTATTTATATAATATGTAAATATATACTGTCAAATCAATACAGATACATCAAATAAACAATTAAATATCCATAATGGTTAAGCCATCCATTAAAAACTGTAAATAATTCTAAAGCAACACAGCTGCTTTTCAAGTGATAGCCATGGAAAAAGAAATTATAATAAAAGTGATTTTTAAAAAAAGAATTGCACCAAAACCAAACAATATAATAATTAAATCAACATTGTTCAAAGAAAAATAATTTAAAGATGGCAGTAACTATTCAGAAGCTTGTTTGGACAAGTTTCATCTTCATTAGTATCTTGGATCGATAAGAAATTATTTCAGTGTCCAACGTGATCTTAAATAGATGTTCATCTTCTTGTTCAGAGATTTCCCCCATTCAAAGCACAAATCCAGTGTAGTCTTAAGAGAAACCCCTATAAATCCTCATTATTTTCATGCTGCTTCTGCCCACAAATCAGATTTGAAATGTGAAAGTCATCCTGGAGTCACAAGATGGTAAAAAAAACCCACATAAATCCTTGACCTACTGCTTCAATCCATGATTAAATCACATATAAATTGATTAGATTATAATTTATCATACTTTTAACAATAGTGGGAATGTCATGATAGTGAAGAAAGATTTGAGCTGCAGTTTTCATGATTTTTACGTTAAAGAACCTCCTGCCTTAATCTTGCATTAGTGTCTTTATATTGAGCAGCCCAAACTGAGATTCACCATGCCCTTTGTATAAATACCTGGGTCTCCAGTTGAGACCCCATAAACCCCCTAATTAATTCCTAAAAGTCTTTAAAAGTTTTGCTTCACTACAGTTGGCAACCAAATTTAAAGACTACAGTTTTTTTCTCAGCCTGATTTCCAGATCAACTGGATTTCAATTCTCCTAATCCCTAACCACCATAGCCAAAGGATTAGACTCAGAGATTATATACTGCCAAGCCAAAAAAAAAAAGTACCAGGTTTGGCAAAAAATAGAATGTCTTTGTTTTATACAGTAATGTCAAAAAAGTGAAGGTCACTGATGGTCATTAATCTCTAGTTAGAACTGGTAGTAAAAGGAAGACAATAAAATAAAATAAAATAAAATGGGAGAAACCCAGAGTGATTAGAAGAAGCAGGGTTGGGCATAAAACAGGATTTCATGATAAAAGTGATGCATTCTGCTGCCTGGGACATGTTGGTGTTATGAAACCATTATTATGATGCCATAGCTTTGATATATGGCAATTCATCTTAATATCTATACCTCTATTCTTTTCCTTCCCTGCTATGGGTCCAAGCCAAGAAATGGAGCAAGACCCGCCTCCCTTCATACTTAGATTTTTTTTTCTCATTTTCTTTCTCCTTTCCACATTTCTGAAGTCAACAATATTTTGATGGAATAATATTTTATTTGTTGTTTGTTGAATTCAGTGAATATTCATTACTAGTGAGTAAGCAGTGGGAAAGTATCAGTCAGTCAGAATAGAGCTGGAAGGCACCTTTGAGGTCATTTAGTCCAAGCAGGAGAACCTGTTCTATACAATTTCAGACAAGTGACTGTCCAATCTCTTCTTTTTGAAGCACCCACAATTTCTGACAACAAGCTGTTCTACTGGTTAATTGTTCTCACTGTTAGGAAATTTATCCTTAATTCTAGGTTGCTTCTCTCCTTGATTAGTTTCCATCCATCCACTGCATTTATTGGCCTAATATAGTTGCAATCAACCTTTTTCAGTCCATATATATACTCAGATAAAGATGGTGATGATCCATTACTTTCTGCCTCCCTTAAAGAAAGGATTATTTTTTAAAGAAAGGATTATGTGGGTAAAGAAAGGGTAAAGAAACTAACATTGTCATCATTTAACCAATTTAGTAATACTAACACAATCTTTTGATATAAATGTATCCTTCAGTTGTTTATATTTTCTCTGCCAGTCCCCTGGTATTTCACCTTTGTTTCCAATCCAATATATCTATCCAACCTTGTCTAAATGCCTGGTTCCCACCCACCCCTTTCTCTTCCTCTCTATTTTTATAATTCATTTGCTTATTTTAATTTATATCACCTTTCTACTTTTTCCATGCATCCAATTCTTTTTATAACATCTTTTAAAATTTTTAAATACAGAATATAAACTGACAACCAATATTTAGAAGAAGAAAAAGAAAAGCAAAGACCAAAAAGCAGAAATAAAAAAGTCAGTTTCAATTTTCTTTCACTGCAGTTAAAAGTATAAAATAACCTCTTATTCTGTTACAGCATTATTGATATTTTTAATAATATTGTATTTTTATTCTAATCCTCAAAAACATATATCATGACTTAATTTTTTTCTCTTTCCCACAAAAATTCAAATTCAATCACAATTCTTTCTAGAAAACCATCTGACACATCCTTATTCACAATAAAAGCTGAGAAAAATCTACCTTACCTTTCTGCCTTGCAGCATGGATTGGTTTCATTGCAATCAGTGCTTCAGCCAAGAGAAATCTGACTTTTTGGTTACTAGTTGTAGACACATATTTTGCAAAGAATGTGCTGGTACAGGTAAGTATGAAATAGATTTTTCTACTTCACAGGCTTTTTTGTGTGTGTGTCACACAGCACAAAAGGAGAGTAAAAGGCAAAGAAATAAAAAAGATGTCTCCTTCAAATGTGCCTGACTTCTGATGACCTATTGGACACTTGTGTGTCATTTCCTTGATAACAGTACAGATGTTTTTGCCGCATTCTAGATTGATCTACAACTCTGAGATTTCTGATGGCTTCCTATCGAAGTGCCATCCAGCCCCAAACCTCCTTCACATGTAGAGATCAGCCAAAATCCTTTTACAGAGAATATAAACAAAAATTGGCTTGCTAATTTTAGAAAAATCATTCATTTTGCAATTTCAGACATTATTATATATGAAATGTTTCAATGTTATATTAACATTTTACATTTTAATCTTGTTAGATAAATGCCCTTCTTGTGGAACAAGCTGCAAATATTTGTCTCTTAAGGATAATGTAAGTTCTGGTTTCTGTAAGAAATATTATTTCTTTTATTTTCGGTGTCTCTGAACTCAGACTTTGTATTCCAACTTATTGGATGAATGTGTCAAATATTTAATTATAACCAAATACTGGTAGTGAGCAGGATTTTTTAAAAAACTTGAGTGCTAAACAATGAGTTTAATAGAGCTCTGACATTAGTAGAAAGTGGATAAATATGAATTTATAAAAAGCCAAACAAAAGATATTTCCTGAAAACTTGAGAATGATTTTTTATATACTTTCAATTTATAAAAATAATTTCAGCTACTTGGCAATCGGGATCTCATTATGTATCCCAATTATGGAGAAAAGTACAGTATTCAAATACTGCCCATCAATGCTTTGTACTGAATTACATGGAATCAGTCACTATAATGTATTTAAGAAGACTTCTATAAAGTTAGGTGAGAGAAGAAAAATGTTTTTTTTTAATTACTTATTTCAGAATATTTTTTCTGCTGTTTTTCAATACTCCAAAAGTGGTATTCTTCATATTACATTACTTTCAGTTCCTTAGAAGAAAGGCAGCTTTTATATAAATTTTTATTTTTATATAAATAAAAACTGAAAAAAAAAATCAAAATCATATGCAGAAGAATTCAGAATGACTGAGTAGCAGCTGGACATATTTCAACTGGTGAAATGATATTGGAAAGGTAATATTTCAGATATACAACCAATTAAATAAACTCTGAAAAATTCAATATTTTTCACCTTTTAGATTATAAATGATTGAACTCTTATCTACCCTTTGTTTGCTTTTCTGTCTTCAGATGAAACAAGAAGAAAAGAAGTTTGTCAAAAACCCTGTTGAAACAGCACTCAACTATATTGCTCATATCTCTCAGGTAAGAAACCATTTGGGGTTATATTCTCACAGATTTTAGTTGTGAAAAAGGGAAACAGTTATTCTGACCCACTTAAAGTGTTTGGAGGTATGCCTACTGTTCCGTCTGGAAAAACGCGAGGTAGACCGGGTTCCAACAGTAAAAGTCTTTATTTCAACAGTTAAGTGAAAACGGAACAGTTTTTGCTCTTGCCGCGCGCACTTTATATACGGCTTGCCTGCCGGCTTGTAGCCAATGACAGTTACTTGGTTTTGCCGCCTTTTGGCAGCTCTTTTGGATTGGTTCTAGGAACAATCCCTATGCCGGCGTTTCTAGCCAATCACAATTGAGGATTTGGAGTAAACTATTTTATACAGAACACCCTCCCCCTTGGTTTAGTCCTACGTGTGACGTAGTCGCGCAGTAGGTGGGTTCTGATTCTACTGGACTTACGCGGTTCATTTTCGCTGGAGACTTCAATCGGTTCGGATGGGGTTGCTGTCTCTCTGGCTCTTTTCCATGGAACCGCCTGGAAGGGTGAGTCGGCCATTTTGCTACGCTTGAGTTCTCAGGCGCGTGGTTTTGCGCTCCCTCCTGGTTCTCTGGGCAGGTCGAGCTGGCTTGGCTGCCCCTTCGTCTGGATTTTTTTTGCAAGTCTCATCTAACCGTAAGTTTCCCTTTTGCTCTTTTGATTGGTTAGATGTTCTGGGTTTATTTTTAAAGTTCTTTATTATTTTCTTGTATTTCCCTCCCCCTTTGGTTTTGTTTTCGTCATTTTTATTTTTGTGGTTGTGGTTTGTATTTTTTCAATGTTTCGGGAGCAAAGCCTGTCTATGTGCGCTCCATTCCCTGCCATCGTCTACAGTTAGTCGGTAGGACCGGGGCCTGTGGTTGTGTGATTTTCTGGAAGCCATAGGGGTCCCCGGTAAATTTTTTGCATAGACTAGGTCGCTGATTTCAAATGTTCGGAAAGGCAGAGGAGTCGGGGGCGTCTTTCCAACGTGTAATTTGGGTGCAACCTGTCTAATTGTGGGACTAAGTTTTTCGTTCCCATAATAATTCCGCTGGGCTTTTTGTTTGTTACAGTGCTGGGCATGGCATATGTTGGAGGGTGAGTAGTACGCGTTGAAATTTTATCCTGGACATCCCAAGGTCCATTTTCTCTAAACCCTCTGGGGTAAAACCTGACCATCTCTCTGCCCCTTACCATTTGCGCCCGGGTGGGCCGGCAACGGTCAGTGCATGCGATACCTAGGAGGCTAGGTATTGTTCAAATGGATGGCGGTTAAATTGTGCCCATTGTCGGGAACACTAGGACGCCGGCAATCCAGGGTTGCAAAAAGTTTGTAAGTTGTTTAATGAACCGCCTCGGTTGTTGTAGATCGACATACTACAACCTCCAGCCAATTTGAGAGCATCTACGACAAATTAAAAAGGTTATTACCCCCTAGTAGGACCCGCAAATCAATATGGATCGAGACAAGGGGCCTCATGGGTCTCCCCAGTCCCGTAGGGTGCTTGTGTTGGGGAGCCTGGTTTCTGACATTTTAGTGCAAGTAGCAAACCCAATATTCGCATATCTTGATCTTAGACCAAGGCCACCAGACCATATCTTCTAGCGAGGCTTTCATTTTTACGATACCAGGGTGGCCTTCCGCTAAGCATACCCAACACCCTAGTCTGTAGTTAGGAGGGGATTTACTGACCGATCTCACCCCACAGATAAACAACCTTTTTGAATTTGAGGCAGTCGGTTTGTTCTGGTCCGAAAGCGTTTAAAGTTTTCGGTTGTTCCGCCAGCCTTTACCCTACCCAGTTAATATGTGGGCAGTCACGGTCCTGTGCGGTGCTTCTGGGCAACATGCGTTTGCAGATATGGTAGGTTCGGGGGCATGTTTCTATTTGCAGGGTGTGTCATGTTGGCGCCGGGTCTTCTCTTCATCGGCACGTGTGCTTTCTGCTTTAAGCGTCTGCCATGGGAGATTTGCTTCCCGGGTTGATGGTGTCCAATGTATAAGAGTATGCTGCAAAGGAATTCTGACCATCTAGTCATCTCGGGGATAAAATGTTCCGGTGTTGGCTGTTCTCCTGCCAAGAATTCCTAGCAACGGTTATGTCCGTTTACAATCAAAAATGTTCTTCCATAAAGTTATCGTTGAAAACGTTTCATTCCGGGTACGATTGCCAGGGCTTCTCTGTGCTAGTTGACTTATAGTTACGTTCTGTTTTAGACAGAGTCCGTTGCAGTAATAAGCGACGCGTGCCCTTCTCCCATCTGGCCAATTGGTGGTCAGTCATGGCACCGACTCCAAACATGAGGCGTCGCAGGGTTACCATCAATGGAAGTGTTTACTAATACTGAGATAAGAACGTATTGATGTTAATAAAATTTTTATTTTCTGCGAATGCTTTTTGCTCTCTATGACCCCAACCCAATTAGTTTTTCTTATCCCAGCAAACGGTGCAATGGTTCCACTATTGTTGCTTTGGTGGGGAGGAATACGTGTATAGAAATTTATTTAGACCAAACAAATGCCGCAATTCCGTTTTGTTTTTTGGCTGAAGGTGCGTCTTTAATGGGCTTTGATTTTTTTTTCAAGTAGGTGTTATACCCTCTCCGTCAATAAGTAGCCCAGAAAATTTTGACGGGCGATCAGTCGAGGTAAGCAGCATTTTCTTTTGGAGAGCTTTCAGACCGGATTCTCTCCAATTTGGTTATACATTGCTTAGTCTTTTTTCCTAGTTGGTCGTATCTTTAGCCGAACAGACGTTCCGTCAAAAGTATGTTTACGACGCCCTTTTATTCCATTAATAGGCATCAGTGAGGCTTTGGAAAACGCCTTGGGCGAACACTCACTCCAAACAGTCTGTTACACTTGAATGCCCCTTTGTGAGTCACTATTGTCTGTGCTCGGCTGTTAAGGGCGTCTTACTGGAGCTGTTGGTAAGTTGTGCTAGATCTAGTTTTAGCAAAAAGAATTTTGCCTGCCCAGAGTGAATGTAGCAAAGTGTTGTACCGACTGCGCACTCGGGTATGCGCTTTGTTGCAGCGCATGGTTCAGGGTAGCCTTGTAGTCTCCGCAGATGCGTTACGACCTGTCAGCGTTAACCCGGTGTTACTATTGGCATCTCCCATTTAGCATGGTCAACAGGTTCACCAAAACCCCTTGGTCATTAATTATTCAATTGTTCCTCTATTTTAGCTTTAATGCAAAAGGGAACTCCTCTGCCTTTAATCTTCTAGGGGCCACCTGGGTGAGTCTAAGCTAAAGGAAATTGGGGGCCCCCTAATACCTGCCTAGGAGCCATCGAAAAAATGTCTGAACTCGTGATCATGGTTTTCTTCCCCAGTCGGTTTTCGGCCACTCGGTCACTCTGGTCTCATTCCGATGCCCAATGGTAGCGAACCATCGATGCCCAGGAGGCCTGGTCAAGTCATCGGTCGATCTATTATCAGAGGGCAGGACTTCGACATGCTCTTGTAAGCGACTCGGAAAAATGTCCTAACCTACCACAGGATTCACTTGGCGTATTAGGCGCAGTGACCTCATGTCTTCCTCTCCAGATTCTAATGTCTCTTGATGTCCTTGTCAAAATCTTCCTGGTGTGTCAGTGGCCGGAAATTGCCCTTCTTCCCTCGGTTTAGGCTCGTTTCATTGTTGTTCGCGTTCATTTGTTTCGATGGTGCCGCTTGTACTTTTATCGGCGGCTTTGCAGCTGTGGCTTCTGCGATTGCTCAGCCATGTATATGTTGTTTGATTTAGCAATTTACTTTGAAATTAGAGTTCTTTTAAACCCCAATAACTACTCGATCTCACATGGCTTCATCTAGTCAGGAAACTCACATGCTCCCCCAGTTGGTCGGAGGGCTGCCACAAAATCAGCATTGATGTCTCGGCCCTTCTTTAAATTGGTCCTTCGGTAAATTCATGCCGTGTTGATGAGATTTGACCACCACTGGTGTTGTAATGAGCTTCAACATCCGCTGGAGTTCGGGCCAGGTCATTTGTTTTACGTGCTCTGCGGCTCGCAATGCCTCGGCCATTGTTGAATACTGTTGTCCGCAATGCCTAAGAGACAGGCCCTCTTACGCTGGTCTGAAGATCTCTTCCATCTCTGACTTTCTAAGTACATTGGAAACGTTCTACGTAGGATTCCCAATCTTCTTCATTGCGAATGAAAGGGACTGGCGGGCCGGTCATTATTTCCGGCCATCGCTTTCAAGCCTGTGGGTTTAAAAACATTCGCCGCGTGCACACCTCACGTTTTAGGACGATCCCAACCTTCGTCGCCCAGTGTGTCCGTCTGGGAAAAACGCGAAGGTAGACCAGGTTCCAACAGTAAAAGCTTTATTTACAATAGTTAATGAAACGGAACAATTTGGCTCTGCTGCCGGCAGCCTTTAATATACGGCTTGCCTGCCGGCTTGTAGCCAATGATGGTTAACTTGTTTGCCGCTCTTTTGGCAGCCTCTTTTGGCATTTATGTTCTCCTTAAGTGAACCAATCCCTATGCCGGCTTTTCTAGCCAATCACAATTGAGGATTTGGAGTAAACTATTTTATACAGAACACCTACCCTGTAGAAAACATGAATGAACCACTTCCCTAGTCAAACATGTTCCCCAAAATTAAGATATATTTTATTCCATTTTTAATAGCTGTTACATGATAGATGAATGATCCAAGGTCCGCTAGGATTGGTTAATAACCAATCTGGGGAAAGGTTAATTCTGTAGTAATGGTGATCCCAAGTTTGCCAAGTAAGCTTATTAATTACAATAATAAATCTAGATAAAAGAGCCAGATAAATATTGTGACGAGCTAGTTAATCAGCAGAAGAAATTTCAGCAGAATCAGCGATACCAGAGCATTAAAATCCACCATGATAACCCTCATCCTAATCCCATCTCTTAAACTAGATAGCTTAGTGCTCAGATGAAGAGGAGGGGAGGAATCTTTAAAGATGAAATGGATCTGTATTTTATTCTACCTCCATTAAAAAATGTTTTTATTTATTTTCTTACAATTATATCACTTAATTGAACTTAACAAAGTTTGCAGCTATTCTTCATTAGATCCAGAAAATGGGCAAAACTGTTACCTTGTGTTCAATATTCTGCATAGGAGCCTCTGGTGGAAGTATCCTGCAGTTCTAAAATCCTTGGATAACAACAGACAGATCATTCTTACTCAGCCAGTGACAAAAGGCTTTCTTTTCTATGTTTGTTTGTGCTAGACTGAAAAATACTATATAATCTTAATTTTCATAATGAAAGTTTGGCCTCCTGGGGGTTAAAAAGAAAGGATGACTGAGAACAGCAATCCATGTAATTTCCATATAATCACATAAGTCTCCTTGTCATCTCAATAACTTGATCTGCGAGAAGAGAAACAAACTTGGAAAAAAGATCAGAAGTTCAGTCCTGAGAATGATGCAGACACACATGTGTGCAGATACTGGTTTAAATAACATTGCCTTATTTTCATTCCTTCATATGAATGCTTATACATCACATTTTAAAATAGAAATTTCCTAGTACAGTTTACAAAAGAAGTAAGTATTATATATAATTAATTACAATAGTGATAAAACAGCTTCTGCATCCCTTACATTTTAAACCAGTGGTTCCCAAACTTTTTCAGTCCACCGCCCCCTTGGTGCTACAAACTCATCCTTGGTGCCCCCCACCCAGGGGT
>BHFT01015551.1:0-62218 GCA_004320025.1 Laticauda laticaudata
GAGCTGTGAGACCCACATCCATACAGAAGCCTGATGATGGCAGATGAGATTCTGCTGAAACGTTGCTACAAGTTTAAAAGCACTACAATAACATGGGATAATACCAGAAGGAAGCTGAACAGCACACATGTAAGTACCCGCGAAAACTTAAAAACACACAAACATACACACACACACACACACACACATACACACATATATATGTGTGTGTGTGTGTGTGTGTTTAAGTTTTCGCGAAGTGCCTTAAGTTTTGTAAGTAGCCGCGAAAACTTAAAAACACACACACACACACATATATATGTGTGTGTGTGTGTGTGTGTTTTTAAGTTTTCGCGGGTACTTACATGTATACTGTTCAGCTTCCTTCGGGTATTTTCCCACATCATTGTAATTGTGCTTTTAAAGTTGTAGCAACGTTTCAGCAGAATCTCATCTGCCATCATCACGTTTCTGTACTGAGTTCGTCGACGAACACAATACAGTATGTTTATATATTCCTTTGGGTATTCGGGTATATATATATAAAATACTCATTCCATTCCAGTTCAATTCTATTGTTAATATTAATTAAAGTCTTAACATCTTTTTCTTTTCAATTAAATATCATACTTCCTTGTGAATACTTATAAACTTTCCAACCATTAATTCTTTTTTCCCCCCATATTTCTTCACTTATATTTTTATAAATCATTAATAATAATTAAAATGTTCCCATCGTTTCCTAATTTCATTCTCTCATTCAATGCAACTGCTTTTGGGAAAGCGAGTAATGGCCAGCTAGGAAGGAGAGATGCAGCTGGGGAGGAGAGATGCTGGTGATCTCCCCCCTCTCCACCACCTCTACAGGGTGGCTTAGCCCTGAAACCAGACGGCTCAGGGCACTCCAACGGTGAGCATGGATCGAAACCACGCACAGTCATGGATTTTGGTCTGTTGCCAAAGGAGCTCAAACTGGAAGTCCCCACGGTACCCTATAATCTAAAGAGTTTCTTTCTGCAGAATAGAACTTAATTTTCTTCAAATTTGGAAAGACAATTGTACCAATGCATCAGTACAACCCATTTATACTTTCTGAGAAGAGCAATATTAAAAATAAAGTCATATGCTTTTGGCAAACATGTTTCAATCAGCTATGCTCAGTGGTGAAAGATATACCAAGACAAACAAAGAGAAATGACTGATATCTTATTTAAAATGTTTGAAAGAACTAGGCTGAAATTAACCAGTGTTTAGACTTAAACATTATTTAAAATATCACTGGAAATTTACTATTTCAAATGGAGAGGCCTAGAGCCACCACATGGGGAGAATTAAGAAAGCTAAATATCAGGGTAGAGTCATGGGAGCAAGATGGGTGGCTATATAACTTCAATAAATGTGCAATATCATTTACTTAAATTTGCAATGTTCTCTGTTTGCTCTTTATACATATCTACTCCACTAATCCTATATATAATGTAGCACATATTTTCTGAAATTTTTCATGAATGCATACACATTCATCTTAGACTTTAATATATATTGCTTTATATTAATTAAACTCAGCATAAGAAAGATTTTTTTTTTTACCTTGAAAAGAGAAAAAAATGCAAGATGGAGAAAGTACCTATAACTGTTTGAAATATAATGTATGTTTAACATATAATTTATATTTAGCTCCATTACAATGATTAATTTGTAATGTGGGACCCAGGTGCATGAACCTGTTTGATATTGTAGATAAGTACATTAATTTTAGAATACGGCCAATAGCCCACCAATTCAAGTACCTTATGCTCATTGTGCCCAACGAAGATGCAATAGAATGTCAGAAATACAGAGAAACGAATCCTGTGGAGTCCTCTTTCATTGTTAATGCTGAGCTGCAGAGGTGGTATTCAGCAGATTCTGACCAGTTCTGGAGAACTGGGAGCAGAAATTTTGAGTAGTTTGGAGAACCAGCAAATACCACCTCTGACTCTCTACCCCCATCTATTCTCTGCCTCCTGAGTCCCAGCTAATCAGCTGGGTCTTCTTTTGTTGCCCTGCACAGGAGAATGGAGCTAGAAAGCAGGTTAGTGGGGTGGGGAGGGAATGGAATTTTGCAATAACCTTCCCCCTGAAGTAGGGTGGGAATGAAGATTTTACAGTATCCTTCCCCTGCCACACCCACCAAGCCATGCCCACCAAGCCATGCCACACCCACCAAGCTATGCCCACCAAGCCATACCACACCAACCAAGCCACACCCACAGAACCAGTAGTAAAAAAATTTGAATCCCACCACAGCTGATCTGGTGGTATTTCACACATGTGCAACCTTTGATTCAACAAATCACTATCTGTAGCTGGCTATAGGATACAAAAGAGTGATAGAGTACTTGGTCCTCTCCAAGCTTTGCTGTTTGCTTGTAGAAGTTTCATCATTCAGTCCAGTGGTGGGATCCATTTTTTTTTAATTACTGGTTCTGTGGGTGTGGCTTGGTGGGCATGGCAGGAGAAGGATAAAATCTCAAGTCAGAGGTGGTATTTGCTGATTCTCTGAACTATTCAAAATTTCTACTCAACTACTCAAAATTTCTGCTACCGGTTCTCCAGAACTGGTCAGAACCTGCTGAGTAGCACCTCTGGTTCAGTTGGTTATCATCCTCAGTGCTATGACTGTATTTCATCATCCGCATCTACTATATAATCTATTATTACTATACAATAAAACTTGTTAAGGCCCTGTCACACTGGCCGACGGATGCAAAACATTAGTAAAAAGGACACAGCGGACGAGAGAAATGTTCCATCCGTTGTTATCCACTCTCAAAAGGGGAAAAAATTTGCATAACCAGAGCGGATAACACGGAAAGGAACGGACGGGGGGAGGACGCAGGGCGGATGGAAAGTGGATGCGGAACGGAAGCCTAGCAGATAGAAGTGGATGGGAGTGGATGGCACATCTGCAAGGCTTCCGGGGGAGGCAGCAATAGTGAGGAGAATGGATACAGAGATGCAGAGCGGACGCCGAGCGGATAAAGCGGATGCAAGCGGATGGCCTAGCAGATGAAAGTGGATGCATGAGCAGAAGCCTAGCGGATGCCTAGCGGAATGCCTAGCGATGCGTAGCGGATGGCCTAAGCGATGCCTAGCGGATGCCTAGCGGATGCCTAGCATGTCGCTTGCAACATGCCGGAAGGATGCATGCGTCAGCCCGCCCGGATAATTCAAATAAAAAAGGGAGGCAGCTCCCCAAGCAGGTTCACCATTCAGAAGGAAACACCTGCTTCCAGACACACGATGCCTTGCCAGCCTGCCCTGCATGCCTGTGCCTGCCAGCCTTGCTTCCAGCCTTCCTGCAAGCCCCCTGCCAGCCTGCCAGCCAGCCTGCCTGCCAGCCTTGACTGCTGCCTGCCTGCAGCCTGCCAGCCTTGATGCCTGCCGTTCCTGCCAGCCTTGCTGCCAGCCTGCCTGCCTAGCCTTGGTGCCTCCTTCCTGCAAGCTTCCTGCCATGCTGCCAGCCAAGCCTGCCTGCCTGCCCTGCCAGCCTTGTCTGCCAACAGCAACCCACAACCGATGGGAAGAATAGAAAGCCTAAGCCATCTGCTGCAGCCCTGCAAGAGGGAAGGGCCACCCTCCCAACCCCTGCCCTCTCTCTGCTTCTGTGGGTTTTCCTGCAGCACGGGCTTCGCTCTTCTGGGGCTGGGGCCTTCTTCTGCTTCTGACGACGCTGATGATAGCTGCTCTGGCAGTAGGTGCTTCCTGCTCAGTGCTCACTCTGCTGATGCTGCTTCTAGCCGTGGTGGCTTCCTGCTCGTGCTTATCCTGCTGATACTTCTTCTGGTGGTGGTGGCTTCGCTGGTGCTTACTTTGCTTTAGCTGCTCCTCGTCCTCTGGTCTCTGCTCGTGCTGTCGTTGCTCCTGGTCCTGCTCGTCCTGGCTCGTCTACTGGTCTTGCTCGTGCTCCTGGTCCTTGCTCGTGCTCACTAGTGCTGCTGAGTGCTTCCTGGTGCTGGCTGGCGCTGCTGTGCTTACTCTGCTGCGCTGATCCTGGTCCTGCTGGTGCGCTGGTGCTGCTGCTCTGCTGATGAGGATGATCCTGCCTGGTGCTGCTGCTGCTGCTGGATGATGAATGATGATCCTGCTGGTGCTGCTGCTTGCTGTAGCTGTGAGGAAGCATCCCACTACAACCTGGGAAGCCCCTCTGATGAGGGCCCATCTGTCCTGCAAAGGGAGGAAGAGGCAGAATCGAGAACGGGAGAGAAAGCAACACTCATTGAGAAGAAACATGAGGATGCAGGTGCTGGAGTGGCTGAGAGAGAATGACTATCTATGGCGGAACGGGACAAAGGCTCTACAGGGACACCAAAAAGGAAGCAGGCTGCTTGGAAGAAAGGCGGAGAGTCTGGGCTTACACTTCGGAGGTGCCCTCGCTGGTGGCAACATATGCACACCTGGTACGGAAAGTTGCACCTCAAAGAAATCTGCCAGGCCACAGGTCAACCTGACAGACAGAGAGACTATGTCATGGCCAGGTTGCAGCTTCCTGGAGGTGAGATCCGCCACTGGGGAGCAGCCCTCTCACAAACCCTCTCTCCAGCAGCCTGCTGAGAGTCCAGTCTTCTTCCGGCAAAGAGTTCCAGTTCCTGTCTCCAGGCAGGTTCGTGAAGGCGTCCCATGCGGTAGAACCTGCGGACAGTTGTTTTAACCATCGCGCGAGCGCGTGGAAGGACACCCGGCGCAGTGGAGAAACGGAGACGACTTCCACCACAGTCCACCCGCATCCACCCAGATCCACATTCCCACCTCCACAGAAAGGCAGAGAAGCCAGAACAGCAGGAGGCGGCAAGAGCCACAATGTCCTGCTGGAGATCAAGGACACCATCCGCGTAGCAGCAAGAATCTCTCTCCTCAGCTGCGTCCACACTGTGACTCCTCATCCTCCAACCCGCACAGAGCATAACCTCACCTATTCACCAGACCCTCACGGACCATGGTGGAACCCAGGTACCAGGTGTGAAGGACAGGATCACGATCTGCGTTCACACAACCTTCCAGATCCAGATGAACCTGCTCCCACCCAGTACAGGTCTGCTCGTCCACCCCAGGATTCCCTCCATTCCAAGGCTTTCCACAGGCCCTCAACTACCAGGGCTACACTACCAGGATGTCAGCAGCACAGGCAAGCAAGCCCTTCCCAGTCCAGGCAACAGACTCATTGCGATGCCCCTTGCCACCGGTTCACTATGCCACCGTGCAGCTGTGCCCCCCACGTCCACCGATGCCATCCCAATCGCCAAGTCCTTCACACAGCTGAGACCAGACGCCCCACTACACGGCTCCATTCCTCCACCCCTCAGCCCAAGCCCGGCCCTCAGTAAGCTGTCTTCAGTATTGGGACTAGACAACCTCATGGCATGGAGAAGGAGCTCTCACATCAACGGGGCTGAGCCAGCTGTCTGCAGAGCTTCCCAAACCACACCGTACCTGTTGTCCTCCATCGGGGCGCAGGCACTCCAGTGGGGGCTTCAGACCAGCACATCCAGCAGCAGCCACTCACAGCACCTGGACCCTTCACCCTGAGACTGGGCAACACCTCCGAGTGAGCGATAAGAGTGCCAGAGACTGGGTGGCTGACCTGTAACTTCATATTGTTATTATAAAGATTATCTTTGCTTCACAACACCTTGCCTCATTATTTTATTAAAATAAAGTCTGGTCGGAAATTTTAGCAATGGTTTAAGCCTGTGCATAGCTTGTGAATCGCGAAGGATAAAAGGACTACTTTGGGATGGGTAATAGCTGTGGGATAGATAAACCTCCAGTGCAAGCCATAGTGGGATTGTATGGTCCACCCTCCCAGTTGCCAACACCTATGGCCCTTCAATTATCGAATACTAATGTAATCATTGATCCACCATGTCAACATAAACAGAAACTCCTTTATTAAATGCCCCTGTCTCATCTGTAGGACCCACCAAACAATACATGGCCGATCTCATCTGTGTGATGAGACGGGCTGAAGGAAGCATCCATTAATCATCTACTATCCTGTCTGCACTGCACTCTCCACTGGTAATCCTTCGCATGCCTAAGTTTTGAATGTGACATAAGTTTGCAATGCACTGTATCGTGTTGTTATCCTTTGAAGCGTTTATCTCTCGTTTGTAACCATTTTTAGCCGCCAGTGCTGTGCACAGTTTCGGATGCCTTTCCCATGTGAGGCTGGTTTGGGCCTTGCACATCCTCAGGTGTCTATCAGGTTTTTGCCCTTGCCTCCATTCCCCAGGCTCCATGTCCCCTTGCCTGTTGGAGGTCACGAGCCAGCTTCTGCAGCACTGGATAGCGGTGTGCGCATGAGATTGTGCAGGCATGCAGCAAACTTCCAGATCCTCCTGCATGTCTCTTTGGCGATGCCTGCATGGTGGTGACAGAAAGTACCTGGAACCTGTTGGCCAGGAATGCCAAAGCGACGTTAACCACCTCCCGCCCTTGCCCTCGCGACAGCTGTCGTTTGAAGTCCTCTCTTCACGGGTGAGGCATCTGGAGGTGCAGGGCTTCATGGAGGTAGGTTCTGAGGAAGAAGGCGTCCCACCCCATGAGAACCGTAGAGCACATCTTGCATGTCGTTTGGCAGGAGGTCCTGGATTGTATACCTGAGCATCTTGAAAGCTGACCTGTTTCTTGAGCATCGATGTACTAATGAACATTGTAGTCGCATCGACATGGGCAAAGAAGACGATGCTTGAAGAAGCCTTCGTAGTTGAAATAAAGTGGCCCCGCGACTTGGCTGGTGCTTTGCAGGCCACGTGCTTCCCGATCTATGGCTCCAACCGGTCGTGGACGGGAGTTCCACCCTCTGAATCCCTGCGTTCCGGCTGCAAGCTTTTGTCACTCCAGCCTTCTTCAGTGGAGGGCACTGGAGGAGCTCCTCCGAGGTATCTTCTGCATATGATGGCCTGCACCACTTCTCTGACCACAATGCGTGTGGTGTTGAGGTGGCACCTCAGAATGTACTGCAATGCTCCTGTACACTGTCCCTGAGGCCAGGTGTGGCACAGAGTTCAGTGCCAACCTTCAGCCCAGGGTCCAGGCCTGGCGCAGAAGTGGTGTTTGTTTGTTCAACCTGGGGTCAGCCACTCCACACTTCACAACATGGCTGGATGGAGACATCCTCATGAAGTTCTGGTAATGCAGGAGGGTCTTCGTTCCCTCAGGCTCACCATGAGCTTGTTGTACAGTCTGTACTCTGCTGCTTTCTCCCATCCATCATTCAGACCAGACGTTCTTGGCCGCTTCTTTTCTTCCCGTAGAACATTGAATGAGCTCTGTAGATGGCTTCGCATAGTTGCAGAAACGATGGTGGCTAACCAAAAAGCGTTGTTACCTCCAGGTGGACATAAGTTGGATCTGTGGAAGAGCAAGAGGCAGATGAATGCTGCAGAAGGTCTGCACAACAGGCTGCTGGTCTGAAGTGAAATTCAGGTGAGTGTCCTCCCCCTTTTTATTAGAAAGATAGGTGTTCCGCTCGGTTCCTTTTGCATCCTCTAGGCATCCTCTAGACATCCTTAATATCCGAGACAGGTCCCTCTGTGAACATTTTTTCCATTTTATATGCTTTCTTTGCATGCTGCATCTGCTTTCATCCTTTCTCCCTCCGTGCTACTAATCGCTGCGTGTCCGTTCCGCATCCGTTCCGCTTCCTCCCTGTGTCCGTTTACCGCTGGAGCGGATTTGAGTTGTACGGATGCACAGCGGATGCCTAGCGTATTGTAGCGGACACTAACGGATGCCGACGGATGCAGAACGGATGTCCCCCGTATGCCTCGCAGATGCAGAATGGACGCGTTGGATACATTTTCCGCTCAGAATTTTTGAGCAGCTCAAAACATTTTGAGCAGATGAATGTCAATAGACGGATGCTGGATGGCTAGAGAGGAAGCAAAACGGAGGCAGTGAGTACAGAACGGAAGCATCGCGTTAACCAACAGATGCAAGTGTTTTTTCTCCATTTTACATCCTCTTTCCATCCATTGGGGCAGTGTGAGAGGGGCTTTAGTTCAATTTCATCCTCAAGCTAGTTGTCCATTGGGTAAGTCATTATTTTTAAGATTGTCTTTTCATCTGAAAAGAAATGAATATTCCTAGGCTATACTTCATTCCCTGTTGAAATGCAAATGGGCCTGAAAGACTTAAGAAAGAAAAATTGATGTCTTTGAATTGTCATGCTGGTGAAAATGGTGGAGAACACCTTGGCTCTCAAGAACAAATTGTTCAGTGCTTGATGATGTAAAACCATACTACTCATTAGAAGTGCTCATAGTGAAGCTCCAAGAAAATTACTTTGATTATGTAATATGAGGGGAATCATAGTTGGGAAAGACCCAGGATGCTTTGAAAAAGAGACAAACAGAAAAGAAGGTGCTTAGATACCTTCCTAGATGATACAACAGAAGCTTAAAAAGCATTTCACAAAGCAAGTGCTGATAGGCAATCCTGATGATGTGGTATTAGTCAAGTCAGAAACAACTGAATGACTGAACACCAACAAAAGCTGCAATCCATATGGAACAAGCACTATTGAACACAATGCAACTGAATTCTTATTTAAAGATTGTACTGCACATCTTTCATTTTACAATTTCTAAAGTTGTTTCAAAAAGCCACTTTAGGCTATAGTAATAAGTGGCATCAAAAGTGCTATAAATAAATAAGTAAATTTGAATAGAATTAATCTATATCTGGCTTCTACATTGGGGTCCTCAAACTTGGCAGCTTTAAGACTTGTGGACTTCAACTCCCAGAATTCCTCTCCTAACATCTCTGGGAGTCCACAAGTCTTAAATTTGCCAAGTTTGGAAACCTCTGTTCTACATTCATGGCATGCAGCTTTCTCCCAATTTCTTCTAATATAAAGCCTAAAGGTAAGAAGAAAGCTTACAATGAACCAGAATACTGTCTAACTTGTCAATATTTTCCAGGGATTCAGATAAATAAAATTCAATTCCATAAATTGTATTGGAAATCAATTGTGGTAGTCCACTCACATGAGTCTTTGCAACAAGACAGATGCTAACATCAAACTCCAGCAGTGGTATGTAGCTAGTGTGTTACAATTAAGCAATGACCAATGAGGGGTTCTTGGTGCTCTCTGAGTTTGCTTGTTTTCTTGCAGATATTTCATTATCCAGATCAGGTAACATCATCAGTGCCATCAGTTACCTGATTTAGGTAATTAAATGCTTGCAAGAAAACAAACAAGCTCAGAAAGCACCAAGGACCCCTTAATGTCAACCCTGATCTACAAATATTCTCCTTTATTAATGGCCAATGAATTGGGTGGGGGGGATAGATGTACCCAAAGACCAGCAAATTGAACATATATTCTTCTTTTTTTGTAGCAGGGACAGATAAACTTTGCCATTTCTTTTGAAGGGGATCAAATTCTCTCAAACCAGGTTTTAGGAATGTTAGACAAGCATCTGCGGGTTTACTGTTTACTCACTTTTCATTTACATGTGCTGATTTCTGTGTATAGATAATTGACTCTTGGGATGTAATAACATTTTAAGTGTGTATTTCATTACTACAAAAGAAAGCTATTTATGGTCCAATTGTACTGGAAGAACTCAAGGAGTCATGGGAGTTATAGATAATAAGACAAACATTTAGGTTAAAAATACTATTCTCATAAAAAGCCTTTGCTATTTACTGCAACAAAAAAACCCTGAAAGATTATTAACAAAGCCAACAGTCTGCTTGAAAACATTCTGGGGTATTGAATGTATAACACACAAGATGATCTTATAAGTACACTGAAATAAATCAAACTCTTTTCCCCGCAATTAACTTCTAAACAAAACCAGATAATGCAAGACAGGCATAAACAGAAGAGGTTCCATATTCTCTTCCAAGTATACCAATAATATATACAACAATTCCATATATGCTCAGTACACACTATCCAGCACCTTATTATGGACATTCTAGATTGAAATTCACCATCAATCATAGAAACTCATTGGGTGATTTTGGGCCAATCACAGTCTCTTAATTCTACCTAAATGGAGAAGCAGATACTATGCATACTTCCATGAGCCCCTCTGAAAAGATAGAATATAAAACTAATAAAATAAGAAAGCCTCTTAATCATTAGATTACAACTTTGATGATAGAAATAAGGGAAACAAGGAAAAGAGGGGAGCAATGCACTAGATTTCCAATTAACTTGGCTGTTTATTTATTTCATTTATATTCTGCTCTTTGACTCTGGTGAATCATTACACACAAAACATGACAAGTTCCTGTCTAAAAGAAGCAAGACTTTGGACCACCCTTTTATCTATTGTTTGATATTCATATGGGAGAAAATATCATATATTTAAAGTATGATCAGATTGAAGTCTAAGCTTTTCAAGCAATAGCTGAAACACTTTGCAAACCATTGGTCCAGGTTGACAACTTTAGGACTCTCCAAACTTGGCAACTTTAGAACTTGTGGACCATGTGGAATGTTTTGGAAATTCTGGGAGTTGAAGTCCACAAGTCTTAAAGTTGCCAAGTTTGGAGACACCTGCATTACACCAATGGCCTTTACCATGAATTAGGTCCATTGCAATAATCAGTAGTTGTAGTTTCTTAATTAGTCCATAGTTTGCTTTTCCTTAATTCCCAGTTGATTCTTGATTCCAATCTTGATTCTCTTTAAAAGGAAAAGATCATACACAGTACTTGCATAGCCAAAGAGAGAACTTAAAGATCACCTTGGTATATATGGAGGATAAATAGTTGCTCTGTGTTGGAAAGTGTACTGGAATTTGACTATAAAAATATACTCAGATAATACCACACTCTCAGGATTGTATGGAAATGAAAGTGAATTTTAGTTTCTCCCAGAGGTATAAGAGTTTCAAGACACAGCCAACAGATTTGCAAGTCTTATAATTCATTGTTCTTTGATTTCCTTGGTTTATTGAGTTTTGCTTCTCATAATGGGTGAGCTTTTTTAAAAAAAAGTGAAGTTCATAATAGACAAGACAATTTTACTAGTCAACTAAGGTCAGTAAGCACATTGGCAGCAAATCACTCTATTGTTTAAACTGACTTGAAAAGGCAACTTAATTCCTGGGATGAGCGTAAGAAGAAACATACAGATCTGGATAGTGACTCCCATGAACAAATGAGAAGGAGGATGCCCCTCCCCCCAAATAAATCAACCATTGACCTATAGATATATTTAGGGGGGAAAGTATGCTAAAAAAATTACTATGAAAGATTAAAAAGTTTCATATTACTACATTCCATAAGTGATACTGCAGTTTTCTCCAGATCAGTAGAACTGTTTAAGTAAAATGCATTTTCAACATTTAAGAATATGTAAAATGGACAGTGTGGGTGAAAACAGCACCCAAGGAATCTGTCTGATTTCCTAAGCCTGCAGAGAAAGCTTCACTAAAGGTATAATTACTGTTCATGTACCATAACTAATGAGTGCTAGCTATTCATATAAGCATTATTTACTTTTTGGTTTTCATAGCAAAACTAACCACACACTGTTTGCTTTCAAAATAAATAATTCAAGGGTTCACTCCATAATTACCATGTTATATTTGTGACGGCATGCCCTCGCTTGTGTCTCAATTGTCCTTAAAAGAGAGTATACATGGATGGGTGATGCACATTTCAAAGAAGCAATGGTGGAAAGAACACAGAAACCTAGAAAAGGTATAAAATATAGCAGTTGGAATTGGACTGAATGTTCTTTCCTTCTTCTATTTCAACAGAATTACTTCTATGCTACTGGAACATACTCCCAATCTAATTTAAACTTTTCAAAGCATTATTTGTTGCTGTGATTTCATCCAAGCACTGTACAAAGATTAAAATCCGCATTTACTACCTAATAGATTTATATTGCACCTTTTTTTTTCCATCATGGAAACTCGGGATGGTTTGGATGGGTTTCTAAGATGTCTTGGAAACTCAGTGCCCTAGGTTGCTTAATGAGGTGGAAAGTAGGAAGAAAAAGTATAAAAGCATTGGCTCTTGGTCAAGCAGAGAGAAAGAGAGAGAGAGAGAGAGAGAGAGAGAGACAGACAGACAGACAGACAGACACAGACAGACAGACAGAGACAGAGACAGAGATGTATAGATATAATATATTGCTTGTGTCACTGTCCCGAGTAAGGACAGTGCTTGTTAAGGAGAAAGAACAAGAGGAATACTACTCTTGGATTCTGTGTACAACATGCCTCTCAAATCAGATTAATCAGCCAGTCCAATTGAAATGAGCTGCAATACAGGAAAACATTTATATGAATGGATAAACACATACACAAACATAATCATTCAGCATACCTCTCCATACCTTTCTACCCATGCAAATTACCCTTGATTCCAGTGCCTTTTGTCCTTTACATTTCTCACATCTCTTTTTTGAGCACCTCATCAACTCCAACTAATTATGACTTCTATAGTCTTCCACTATGTACTTCCTCTATGTACTTCCTTTATACTGGTCACTTGTTTTTATATTCAGTATACATTTTATTCAGTATCCATTCATTCTTGATGTTATTGCTTGTTCTACCAAACTGACTTCTAAAGTACAGCCACTCTTCATACAGTGATTACCTTGGTTGGTGACCATTCAGAAATATAATGGCAATAAATGGTAATTTAAAATTCATTTTTGGACCAATGAGCACATTTATGACCAAATTTCAACAAAACCTTCAGTATGAAGCTGATTAAGACCTGATCACTTTCAGGAAGCAGTGTGAGCTGGCAGGAGAGTTTTAATCCACTAATTAAGGTCATAGAGTTGAGCTTGTTAACTTGCAGTTAGCATTTTTTAAGAACGTCCTATGCTGTGAAGAAAAAAAAAGCAGCTCAGGAAGAAATAGCTTTGTTTACCTTTCTGCCCTGCCAGAGGGACAAAAGAAAAGAAAAGAAAAAGAAAAATGGGTCAGACACAGGACACTTTGTAGTAGCTATGCAGAAGACCATTGTTATTTTGAGGACTTCAGTAACATATTTTGATTTTCCCTTCATATTAAGAAAGGTCTAGAAGTCTAGACTCATTCTGAGCTAACATGCTTCTTTGTAACTTCATATAGCTTCAAAACTTTTCCCAATATGAAAGTCTCAGACTTTTGATTCCCTTTCAACAGTCATGTGTCAGCCAAGGTTTCAAAAATGATCTACTCAGCAGTTGTGGGATAGTTTACCATTATAAGAGTCTCTTCTCTGGTCTGCTTTTTTAGCTCTTGTAGTACTTCTATGGAACTGGTGAATTATTGTCCAACAGTATAAATCATTGTGCCAGTTACAACATTGCTCTTATGTCTTATATAGATCTAGCTTGCATGAATACAACTTCTCATGTAACATTGCAGAATGTTGAATAGTATCCTTTTAAAAAACTTCAAAATGAAAATAGTACTACTAAGCACAGTGAAGTATATGATTGGCACAGAACATTTCATGGCTTCAGGGTCAATAAAATGAACTAATAAGGAATAATTATTTTAACACATTAAAGTAATAGTACAGATGCCTCCAAAAGGGCTTTTGTGTTGATTGTTTTGTTAAGATTACACTTTTGGCAGCATTCATTTTATTGATCTGATTTTTGTATTTAAAAATATTAGGATTATATATTACAAGTGTCATTACTGCTGAATAATGAACCAATAAATTCAGATCACTAGACTTTTTGCTATGGGCCTTTCCCCACAACTGAGATGTAGTGCTATTCACCTCTCCTTGAGTTTGCAAAGTGAAAACTGTTGTGCCCATTTGCTAGTCATTATCCCATTCCATTATGGGTCAATGCTAAACTGTTTTGGAAGTATGCATGAATACTACACTGCAGACAAAGTGATTGGTTGAGTCCTATGACTTCACTTCCCCTTACTAGTACAGAAAATATCCACCAGTCAGCTTGACTGGCTAAAACAGCCTGGCACAATTATGATTGGCTGAACTGAATGGAGGCTAGGTGGATGGCACCTAAATTATGTTACTGTTGCATATTAGAAAAAAAAAAAAAANAGGTGGATGGCACCTAAATTATGTTACTGTTGCATATTAGAAAAAAAAAAAAAAGTAACTCCAAGCAGGAGTGTTCTAAGACATGTCAGAAGATACATGTTCTGTGAGACAAAACAGCTATCAGAATCCATGTAGAGCTTCTAGACCAACACAGAGAATACAAGAGAAAAATAAATCATGACAGCAAAGTTGGTAATACAGGTGGAAAATATGTGGACTTTTTTTTTGTCAGGAATGTAAAAATTCCAGATCATGGGGAAAGTATTCAAATTGTTATACAATATGGTTTCCATAACAGGCTGAAAGAAATGAAATAAATTGTGAAAAGCAGAGAAGTATGCATTCAAAGTGCTTGTTCCAAATAATTCTTTTAAAAGATGATAGATAGATGATAGATAGATAGACAGACAGACAGACAGACAGACAGACAGACAGACAGACAGACAGACAGACAGATAGAAACAGACAGAACACATACAGGGGAAAAGATGCATCTGTTAGTGTAAATGTATATGTACTGGAGGGGGTAGGTATTCTTATATATATATTCTCTATATTTGGTAAGGAAATCAAAGGAGTTTCATCTGGAATTTTCCAATAATATTTTCCATACTCAGAAAATGGTAGGAGAACCAAACAGATAGAGGAACCAAATATTTTGATATAGCTACATTCTGGTTAGGCAGTTAGCTTGCATATTTAATTCCTGACTCTACACCTAATCATCTTGCACCAATTCTGGAAGGATAAGATCAGGCAAGTTAGAAATAAAGATGAGTCTCTGTATGGGGACAGAGTGATTGTCTGTATCACAAAGATCTCATAGATGGTATCAATGTCCCAGCTATCAGTTAAGTCAAAGATACAAGGACCTTAATAAAACCATTGCAACTGAGCCTCTTTGATCCTATTTTCCCCCAAATATACAGAAAAAAGATTGGAGACATAAAGGTAGCAAAGAAAAGGATTAAAAACCTGCTTTTCTATTGAACTGCCTTCTTCCTTTGACATCAGACAAAAGAGATCCATTTCATTCTATACACTGCATCCACAGATTTCTTTTCTTGAAAATGAAGGAGGTCAATTTAACATTAATCAGAGTAAAATTGACAAAATTAGGCTATCCAGGCTTGGAAGAAAAAAGAGGAAGAGGAGGAGAAAGGAAAGGAAAGAAATATAAACCAATAATGAATAGTCTCGAAGAATAAGGCCCTTAATATGTTCCTTGATAATAAGAGGAAATTTGCATTTCCTGGTTCCTTACTGCAATACATTCAACTGAAGCAATCTTGGAAGGAAAAATAAGAAGCTTCTTCCCATAAGCTTAAATATATGAAATATATTTTCTTGTTGTAAGGGTGAAAAGATGAAAAAAAAAAAAGCAGCTTTAACAAGCTGCTCTGTGGCTTTGTCGTCCATTTAAAATTGTATGTATGTGCATGTGTGTGTGTGCATATGGTCTTTCAGGACTGATTAACACAATGACAACAGGGAAAGCTAACAGTGCGCAAGAATGGAAGGGGCATATTCACATCAGCCTAACACATCCACTTCTGCATTCATCCCCAAATCAGGAAGATTTCCTACCGAAAAGGAGCAAACCCAAATTAATTTTATACTTACCGTGAGGCTCCCTTTGCATGATACTGAAATAAGAGGGTAATATTTCCTTAAAATTGTACAACTAAATGTGCCTCACTTTTGGCTTAGGAAAAGATGATGAGCAGGAAGAAAGATAAACATAACCTGGGAGGAAACTGATGAACCCTTTGCTTTGAAGTACAAGTCAGGAAAGGCATGGTCTTGGATGATGGTAAATTGTATCCTGAAAAAAAGATGTAGCAGGTCGCTTAAGTTCTGCAGTTAGGTAGAGAAAAATCAATGGTACTGGCATAAAGTGAAGAATAGGAAGAGGAGGTATTCTTAGCTTGGCAGCTATGACTATAAAAAAAGATTAAGGTATCTTACTTACAGGATGCAACTAGGAAACATTCTGGTGTTGCTTACAGAAACTGCCTCTCCCTTAACACTTATTACATTCTTGGCAGGACTAGACTTCCTGTCTCTGGAACTTCTCCGGAGGTTTTTTCCTCCTTTGCTGGTACTTTGTGTGGAGTGACCATTCAAAGTTACAATGGTACTGAAAAAAGTGACTTATGACTATTTTTCACACTTATGACTGTTGCAGCATCCCCACAGTCATGAGAGGCCAGGCGAGGAGATATGTGCTTCCATGTAAGTGATGTTGAGTTGACCACACCCACCAACTAAGCCATGCCCACAGAACCAGTTGTTAAAAGAATTGAATCCCACCCCTGGTTACAATATGGAATCTGCTGTTGGTGATATAATTTAAGGACATCATTGATAAACCAAAGCCATGGTGTCCCAGTGATTAGAATGCAGTCCTGTAGGGCTAACTCACTGCTTGCTCCAGGAGTTCAATCTTGATCGGCTCAAGGTTGACTTAGCCTTCCATCCTTCTGAGGTTGGTAAAATGAAGACCCAGATTGTTGGGGGCAATATGCTGACTCCAGTGTTCAAATGTTTTTACTGCCAGTTCTGTGGGTGTGGCTTGGTGGGTGTGGCAGGGGAAGGATACTGCAAAATTTCCAGTCTGAGGTGGGATTTGCCGCTTCTCTGAAATACTCAAAATTTCCACTACCGGTTGTCCAGAAATGGTCAGAATCTGCTGAATACCACCTCTGGCTGACTCTGTAAACTGCTTAGAGAAGGCTATAAAGCACTGTGAAGCAGTATATAAATCTAAGTGCTATTGCTATTATATTGTAATGATGTTTCTTGGAACTGAATCCTAAACTGAATGGTTGAAAAACCCGAATATTTATAACCTGGATAAGAAAAAGAATAAGAGGAGGCACAAATACCTTGTACACATGTCTCCCATTTGGGTCAGGATTGGTCTATATTTTTTTCAGGATAGACCTTTGCTTTTATAATCATCTTTTTTTTTCAAAATACATCTTTGTATCTATAACCAATGGATGCAAAGATTTCAAGAAAATGGATTCTTAACAGAAAAAGTTATTCAAGATGGTAACAGACTGGGAAGTTGAGGGCTGCCCTTTGTTGGAGATCCATAAATAGACACCGTCAGATATTCTACATTTGCATGCCACACAAAAGATGCTACCTTGAATCAGAGGTTGAACTAGATATGTTTTTGTGGTCTTTTTATGGAAAAAGATAAATGCTTTAGGCAGGGTTAGGTAAACTTTTCTTTCTATAAAAGGTCTAATTAATGAGTTGTCATGTGATGAGGACATCAGTCAATTGCCAGATGGAACTGAAATGAGTTGTAGGTAGAACAAGAACCCAACAAAGAGAGACCATCTATTCTAGGGGTGTCAAACTCACGTCGTCATGCCAGCATCATATGACATATCAGGACTTTTCCCCCTTTGCTAAGGGGACGG
The DNA here is from genome assembly GCA_004320025.1 of Laticauda laticaudata. NCBI lineage: Eukaryota > Metazoa > Chordata > Lepidosauria > Squamata > Elapidae > Laticauda > Laticauda laticaudata. The sequence goes on from BHFT01015551.1 coordinate 17,457, forward strand.
GGCGGGGCCAGCATGACACACATCTAGCCCATGGGCTGTGAGTTTGACACCCCTAATCTATTTTCTTCCTTTCTGACATCCATTACTTTTGGTTTTCTGATATCTTTTCTTGTTCATCATCCCTCTCTCTCTCTTTCTCTCTCACCTTCTCTCTTTCTCTTACTCTGTTTTTTTCATATACAACAAGTTGCCAAGAAAAGTGCAGGTCACTTTTTACCACAGGACTTCATGTATTGCTTTCAAAGTAAATTTGAAATTAGGCAGAGGACTGCATGAAATTAGGAAGACATCTCATTGGCCTGAAAGCCACAGATTGCTCACTTCTGGTTTAAGACCTCACCTTTTACACAAATTTACATTTTCAAGTGCATTTGAAGAATCAGGGAATGATGTAATTATTATTAATGCATCCTTTCATGTCCTTCTGTGGCTTTGCAGAAATTTACTTTCTTATGCTCTTTCAGTTTATATGTACAAAGAACTGCTTTTCCACCCTGCTATAACAACTAATGTCAATGAGGATAATGACTACCCTTAGCTTTCATTCCAAGTCCATTCATTGTTGCTTACTATCGGTAGCAGAATTGGTAGTATTTCATTGTCAAATGCTAGGTGTTTTTGCAATATTCGAAAGGGCAATCACTGCACTAATAATCTCACAGAAAATGAGGGGTAGGGGCAGGAAAATTTCACACAAGTAAAAATGATTTACCTTTGGCAGCATGACAGAAATTGATCTTATATAAATACTTGACCATGTTGGAGCTTGAAATGTAAACTAAGAGAAATTATGTGATGTATGGTAAGATGTTTTTGGAAGAAGTCACAAGATCAATTGAATGCATTTACATCAAGCTGAACCATAATGTTGTTTGTTTGGATTTTACTTCGTATGAAGTATTTTGGTTCCTTAACACTAATATATGACTTAATTTATCCACTGTACTGTATTTATCAAACCATGTGTGAATGAACTCACTGTGTGAGATGCTGTCAAATAGAATTGGTTCTGTTTCTCTTTCAAAGTTCAGATCTGTTGTAATGGAGGAAGAAAATTCAGCCTGGTGGACTTTGATTTGTAGGGTGCCACAGGAGTCCATCTTCTCTCCCAGCTATTTAAAATCTATATGGAATCTCAGGTTGAGGAAATCCAAGAATTGGGGTACAGAATCATCTGTATGTAGATGTCCACAATTTTTTATCTTGAGGTATCTTGAGGCTTTTTTTTTTTTTAAGGTATATTTCTTGAGGTATTTTATTTGAGGTTCTTGAGGTATTTTTATTGAGGTATAATTGCTATCTTGAGGTATGAGGTAAATACCAATAAGAGCCTTTTCCATTTCTTAGAACTGGGGTGTCAAACTCACGGTCCATGAACCAGATGTGTCACGTGCTGCCCCCACCCAGTTTAGTGAAGGGGGAAAAAGTCCCAATATGTCACATGACTCCACCATGATGACGTGAATTTGACACTCCTGGATTAGAGGGAGATGACAAACTGAAATCTGAGGAGTCCTTGGTTCTCTCTGATCTTGCTTGCTTTCTTGCAGACATTTCCTTACTCAAACTAGGGAACATTATAAATGCTAGCATCAAGAGCAATGATGATGTTACCTAGTTTGGCTGATGAAAAATCTTCAAGAAAGCAAGAAAGCTCAGAAAACACCAAGAATTCCTCATGTCAAACCTGAGCTGCACATATTCTCCTTCATTAGACTTAAGTTTAACCCAATTTAGAAAGAATTCTCTGTTGTGACCATGTTGCCTCTTAATGGGCACTTCATGTGAAGGAGCAGATTCAGGACTTGGGAGGTTCTTTGGACTCACAGCTTATGCTTGAATAGCAGGTGGAAGCCATGTCCAGGCCTGAGTGGTATGCTAATCTGCCTACTCATGTCTTAGATTACTAGATTAGTAATCTGGAGATTAGATTAGATTACTGGAGAGCCATATGGTAGTGGTTAAGGCATCAGGAGTTTCATTGTCCAGTCCTACCTTGGGCACCAAACCAGCTAGGTGACTTTGAATGAGTCATTTTCTCTCAGCTCTAGGAAGAAGGCAAAAGCAAACCACTCCCCCCCCCCAAAAAAAAAAAANCAGCAGAACAAACCACTCCCCCCCCAAAAAAAAAAAAAACCTTTGTCAAGAAAATTCTAGGGAGTTCTCCAGACAGTCTCTAAGACTCAGAAACAATTGATCAGAAGAAGAAAAAAGATTTCTGCAATGAGTCTTACATGAGACTATTTTGAAAGATTACTTGGAAATGGCATCTGGTCTGGAATGCAGTGGTTCATGTATTTACCAGCCCTTGATTCTTAGAGCACATAAAACAGATGTTTGCAAAGCCTGTTAGTTGTTGATTGGTTTTTGAGAACAATTTAAGATGATGGTTTTTACCCATAAAACCCTTTATGGTGTAACACATGGATACCTACAGGACTTCATACTCCAACTAGCACCAGCCCAACCTATTAGAATTTGCAAGGAGAAGCTACTTATTGTACTACATTTCTCAAAGTTTTGCTGATTTATGTAGCAATGCATAATGTTGGGATTCAATCCAATAAGGACTTTGATGGGTTTGTATACATATACCTGTGTAGCAATTTAAAATCTCACTGACCATCATCCACAAGGAGGCATATGGCCATTGAGGGTTTTTTATTATTATTATTATTTATTTGTTTCTTATAGCCAACCAACAGAATCTGGGCTGTATTGTTATTTTGATTTTTAAAAATATAATTATTAGCTGAATGATAAAAACAGTAAGTTCAGGAAAAGTCATTTTACTTCAATTTCTCCTGTTTTTTTTTTAATCTGTAGATTAAAGTTACTTCTTTTATTAAATCAACATATTTGCCTTACTGTATAAATGAGATTACATAAATGAGAGAAGCAGGAGGAATGAGAGGATATCATGTTACGTGCAGATGGCATAAATCAGTTTTGTTTACTCCAAGTCAGTGAAACAGCACATCTGTTGATTTGTTTTAAAAATTGAAGAGAGCAAATAAAACAATTTGGCCAGTTATACATTTCAGTTACATATTTCATACCTATCATCAGCTACTGGAAGTAAATAACAGATTAAAGTCTGAAATTATACAGACAAACTGAAAGCTACAATAAAAAAAATCAATTATTAATTATCCTTGTTATTCAAGAAAAGTACCTTTGCTAGGGTCAGATTGCTCCAGGTTTTGCAATAGAGATCATCTTAAGCTGTCGTGAATATAGTCTGCATGTCAGTCTTCATATACATTGCCACATCCCCATGAATGAATAATGGCTCCTGGTCATGTACAAAGTCAGATGACCTCCCAGCCCTTTGAAATGCTGAAAAGAGAAAGAACGTAAGCTTTTCAAAAAAAACACTTCAGAGAGAGAGGCTGATAAAAATCAAGATTTTCTACCTCCCAGTCTGCCCCTGATTAATAATTTGGAATTTATCAGAAGCTGAAAACTTCCAAGTAATTAAAACAGAAGAACATCATTTTAAGAAGCTTCCATTTCTGTAGAAATAGTTGAAACATATACCCGGGACTTTGCTCTAAGCTTTCTATTTTTCTTTTATGTTTCAGGTTAAATCTCATGCAATTTATTTGTTTGTTTATTTATCTGTCAAAATTTCTATCCTGGGGCAATCTAAGCAACAACAACAACAACAAATGCACATAAAAAGCTAAATAAACACCTAAGCACTATCATATCTCAAACACCCTCTGGAAAAATTCCATCTTTGGCTTCTTCTAGAAGGAAACAAGATCAGAACTAAACAAACTGCCAACAGAAAGCCATTCCAGAGTGCCACCCCTCTATGGAAAACAATATATCTGAGCTTCTGAACAGGGGGGGAAACAACCTGTCCCCCCCCTCCAAAGATCAAATTGATCAGTTTGATTCCTATGGAGAGATGTGATCCTGAAAATATCATCAAAGGCTGAATCCAGCCTGTAAACTTTCACTTAGGGAGACAAAACAGGGTCTAGGATATAAGTGCAATATAGCAATAGCATTTAGATTTATATACTCCTTTACATATACTCCTTTACATATATAGAGAGTGCTTTTCAGCCCTCTCTAAGAGGTTTACAGAGTCAGCATATTGCTCCCAACAATCTGGATCCTCATTTTACCAACCTCAGAAGAATTGAACCTTGAGTTAACCTTGAGCTGGTGGCATTTAAACTGCAGAGCTGCTGGCAGTCGACAGTCAACAAAATTAGTCTGCAATACTGCATTCTAACCACTGTGCCACCATGGCTCCTAAATGGTTAATATTTCTGATTTATCATTGATAACTATTGATTAATGCTGGTGAGCACTTGGAGTACTGCATTTGGCACCAGTTGGAGTATTTGGGCAGTTTTTAAAGGCAGACAGACTCATGGAAAATGTGTGGCAGTAGCTTAAGGAAATGGTGATGAAGATATTAACCAATACATCAGGGACTTACATCTCTCACAAAAAGGACTGCCTAATCCCAAGTAGGACAAACTGATCCAAAGGGGCAAAGTGAACTTGTGGCAAGGACCCAGGATCATATTTGCATCAAACAGCCTCCAACCATGATGCAGCAGACCTCCCTGCTCCAGAGATCCTGTCTGTTTCATTACAAAACAAAACAAAGCAGCCTCAAAAAGACCAACCATATGCCCAATAAACCTCTCAATTCCTACTATTTCCTAAACCTCACACAAATTCTGTACCCTATCTTATTTCTCTGAACAGTTTTGAGTTTCAGTCTTTATTCATCATTCAGGTTATAGACAGAAAGTTATAATGTTTCTTCTGGGGATCTGTCATAGTTTGAAACAGATTCTGACGGAGAGTGTTCTGTTTGTAACAAATCAAAACAAATCAAAGCTCATATTTGTCCAGAGTATTGTTTTTTGTTTTGTTTGTTTTTTTTAAAAAAATATTTTTCTTGCTTAACTAATTTATTTCCACAACCTAGGAAGCTCTGGGCAGAGCCAAGCACCAGTTAACTTTTACACAGTAGATGAATGTATAAAGAATGCTGTATTCAAAGTCAAAAGGTATTTTCACATTCTATGCCTTCTTTTTTTTAAAAAAAAATATTTATTTATGGGTACTGCTGTGGAGATTGGGTTACCTCCTTAACTGGGGAAAGAAAGATTGAATATTCTTTCATTTTGGGTAGACAGAAAATGGCATTAGAAAAATTCTTGTATTTTTATCTTTTAATCAGCTATTCGATTCAAAAAATTTTACTACCAATTCTGTGTGCATGGCTTGGTGGGTGTGATAGGGGAAGGATACTGTAAAATATCCAATCAGAGGTGGTATTTGCCGGTTCTCTGAACTACTCAAAATTTCCTCTACCGGTTCTCCAGAACTGGTCAGAACCTGATGAACACCACCTCTGCTTTTAATCCCCAGAAAGGTAGCACCAGGTATAAGAGTTCTAGGTCTCACAAACATTGGAATATTGCCAAGTGAGTAAACTTTGTAAAATTTGCTATTGACAGCAGGAACCACTAAACTGCTATCTCAATGCAGGAAGGAAAACAAGTATCTGAAGACTCAAATGTTTCTTAATGAGTAGGAATTGGGCCTCCAGTTCCCCCCCACCCCTTGTAGATTTAATCACTTGCTTCACAAGACAACATCATATAAGACAACATCATCCAGAGCAGGTATTTACTGAAGCATTCAAATGAAAGGTACTCAATTATTACAATTGGAATAATTTGATTTTTAATGTCCAAATGTATTACACAGTACCTCCACATTGAGAATGGTGTGTACCACAGGCCTTTGGTCTTCTACATGACCATCTGTGTTGTGACTATCATGTCATATGGTCATCTGGCAAGCATACACAAATTGGGCTTGTGGGAATAGGTAGGTTGGGGAGGCTACTAATGCTTTCCCCAAATAATCAACTGAAATAAAGTCACCTTCAGGCTCTGCTGTTCCAGATGGGTAAGAACTGTTGAAGTGACAAGGCTTTCCATCACCCACATTTCCTAATTTCACCCTTGAAATTGAGCAAGACTTGAGAAAGCTATTAAACTGTTAAAGTGACCAAGATTCTATAGGTAATTTTCTATACTGCTAAAGTACAGTGATTATATGGAACCAATAGCCTATGCCTTTGCTTGAGGTATCCCAACCAATCCTTCCTTAATTATTGTCCAACACCTAAGATCAAAGCAAAATAGAACCTCTTCTGCTGCAGCAGTCACTACTTCTAAATGGACATATCCTATTTGCAAAATAGATATATAAACAAAAAAACTGAACCTGGAACAAGAAAGAGGTTATGACTTGCCCAATCAAGTTGATTAGTAAAAGCAGAGTGAATGTCTATGGTGTATTAAGTATTCTCAGGTAAATCTGAGGTCTCATTTGGAAAGGTCTTTTGTTTTGGCTTATGCCACAAATTCAGATTCTTCCCTTTTGATTCTGCCTGCAGCATTTTATGGTTCCAAACTCATTGAATGTATGCTTCTTCTTGATAAGGTTAAATAAAGACATAACATTGTAGATTGTTTCCTGGAGTTTGGTGATAAATTAGTCCTGTTTCTTCTTCTCTTCTCTATATCTATAATGTTTACGACATGAGCTCTAAGTATTTACAGATCATGCATACTGTTAATGATAAAACATTAAAAAAACAAGGGAAAAAGAACAAGAAACTGTACCAACTTTGACATGGATGGGGAATTATGTACATAATGAATGGATATAAATTACATACATTCATAAATATAAATTGATCTATAAAGAAGGAGCTGAAGCAATGAGCTGAAAAACAAAACCTTGAAAGAAAGCTACCATAAAAAAAGCAAATAAGAAAGCTAAAATCTGTTTAGGTAGAACCTCAGCTGAAACTGTAATTAACTCTGACCATTACACTCATATGTCATAACCAGAGGTGGTATTCAGCAAGTTCTGACCAGTTCTGGAGAACCAGTAGTGGAAATTTTGAGTAGTTCAGAATATCACCTCTGCCCTCATCTATTCTCTGCCTCCTGAGTCTTAGCTGATCAGCTGGGTCTTCTTTTGTTGCCCTGCACAGAAGAACAGAGCTGGAAAGCAGGTTAGTGGGTAGGAGGGAATAAGAATTTTGCAGTAACTTTCCCCCAGGAGTAGGGAGGGAATGGAGAGTTTACAGTAACCTTCCCCTGGAGTGGGGTGGGAGATTTTGCAGTATCCTTCCCTTGCCATGCCCACCAAGCCACGCCCACCAAGTCACACCCACCAAGCCATGCCCACCAAGCCATGCCCACACAACTGGTAGTAAAAATTTTTGAATCCCACCACTGGACATAACCATCATAAAGTGGGTCATTCTTGTGAGCAACTTGATTTTATGACCCCCTTTTTTTTGCAGCAGCCATGAAATGAACATCAAAATTGTTAAGCAAATTCATTGTTCAATGTGGGCCATTTTTGCCAACAACTAGAACTAAACACTATTTTTTGGCAAAAATGTTGTAAATTATGGTCACATGACTGCAGGGATACTGCAAATGACCATACATGTGGGTTGATTGCCAAGTGTCTGAAATGTGTTCATGTGACAACAGGAAGAAAGGGGGGAAGTGGTCATCAGAACTTTGGAACCAGCTTTTAAGTACTTGTTGGGAATCCACTGTACTTTTGAACAGTCACTAAGGGACCAATCATAAGTCAAGGAGTATCCATACACACTATACATCTAATTTTCCAAGTCTTACCATATGTGCCACACCATCATTTTTTTCATCATTTTTGGTCAGAATATTATCTTAGTATATTAGAACTCAGTTTCACTTTCATCCACTACTTGTAATAGGTAGGCACTTAGTTACATAGTGATAAAAGACATTGTTTTAAGAAATAAAAGTTCATTAAATAGAGGCAAGTCCTCCATTAATGGCAATAAGTGGGACTGCAAACTCAATCATGAAGTGACACACTGTAAAGCATGAGGTTATGTGACAGTACCAACTTAGAAGAACAATTCCAGCAATTCCAGCTGCAGTTTGGTGGACCCTGTACACCTGTTAGGCATGGCATTATGGGATTGCCATTTGCAATCTTCTGCTGGCTTCCTCATTGACTTTTCTTGTTGAAAGCCATCTTCTATGACTTGTAATTGTGAGCCAGTTGCTGAATGCCCCAATTGTGATCACATGACTGTGGAGATGCTGCAACATTTGGACCTTTTTTTTTTTTTGTAAATTTTATTTGAGTTTTCCACCCAAGAAATACAAATAAAACATCTTTTTTGAAGAGCAGTAATCCAGGTGTTGAATTTCTTAGCATAACAGTACACAATGAGTTCATCTTCATGCTTATTTTTATGTTCTCTTCATATCTTATTCTGTTTTACATTTCTAACTATAGGTTTCTCCCCTCTTTAATTTCTCAATTTTATTTTAATTATCTTCAATTTTCAATTCAAATCATTTATATGTATACTTTTGTCCTGTCTGGTTTCAATTTATATAATATTTTTCTGATTAAACAAAGTTCTCCCTGAGCTGTCTGGATTGGCAGTATGACATACCTTTAATCGTTTGTTAATTTTCAATCCATTTTATACTTTATAATATAGCTTCAATTATATATTCCGTAAAGTTGGATACTATACAATCTATAGTACATAACTTCCCCGATTCATTTTCGCTTTGTACATATCTTCAAAAGTGACACATCTAATCGTTATTATATAAAAAAAACGATTATAATAATATATCAGTTAAAACTAAATATCACATTCCATCCAAGTGTCAATATCTATCTTTAATTGTTAATATTCATTTGAAATCTTATTCTTTAACATTACTTCGCAATTAACATTCACTACTTCTATGGACACAGTGGATAAGCTTTCCATAATTAATTCCCCCTGCCTCTTTCACTTATATTATTTATGAAACATTAACTAAAATTAAAAATTTTTTTCGGGTCCTTCGTTCCCATTATCTCACATTCTTCATTTTAATTTATTTTCTGTTATTTTATTAACAGTTTTTACTAGATTACAAGCGTAATATTCTATTCAGCCTCATTTTAATCATAACACTGGTTTCCAATGTTTCTTAAAATTATTCTTTCTACTACACTATAAATATTAGCTAATATCCTTGATTATCACTTGTTAGACAGAATCCGCATTTTCAGATTAAACTTTTCACCTATTTAATCTCTAAATAGGTAGCCCTGTTTCTCTTCATAGTCTTGTTCATATCACTTTGTAACTCTGGTTTTCCTTCCTATCTTTCCCTTTCTTCCTCTCTCGCCCTTTTTATACCTTGTCTCTCTATGCCATTTTCTTTCGTTCTGTTATTCCATCTCCCTCTTCCGGTTTGGCTGTTCTCAATATTACTACTTATTTTTTGAACTATTTTTTTCATTCATTCTGTTGTTTTTTTAAGTCTTACAGATTCTCACATTCTCTTTCCCGCCCTCGTGTCCTTTTTCGTCCGCCACATAGAATACTCTGTTCAGGTTTACAAAGGTTGGCTATACTTCTTGTCCGTTCCATTCTTTCTTTGTAGCAGTCTGTTTCATTGTGTTTCCTTTCTCCATATGTATTTCACAATGTCTCTCATGTGTCTAAGATATTTGAAATAATGAGAGTTGGGCACTTCCGGGTTTGCAAAGGCGTGGCGGCGGCAAGAATTGCGTGATTGGTCAGTTTCTGGCTGTGCTCGGGCTGCTGAGATGCCTGAGCCAACTGATTTTGGGCGGTTAGCGGACCCATAGAGGAGCTGAAGACAAGGGAGACGCTAGCAGGGGTTGGGGGGAGTCGCATCCCTCCTCAGCTCTCCTTTTCCAAAAAGCGGGCAGAGCAGCGGTCAGAAATGGCGCACAGTAAGAGGCTAGTTCGATCGCGGATAAACGAATGTGGGACAGGGGGGAGGGGAGAAGCTGAGAAGGTGGAAGGTTGTCTGGGCTGGACCGGGAGTGGAGAAGGCAACGATGGCGAAATATCTGGAATTTAAAATTTTGGAAAAAAGATACTATCGCTCCCTTGAGAAGATCTGGAAAGCATGCGATATGAAATGAAGGAAGTTTGTTTTTTCTCACTCTCCTTCCTTATGGTGATTAGCTAGATAAGTTAAAGAATTGTGAGATTAAACTCGCTTTGTGCTTATCAGTCAGGTAATCAAACTGCGAAATAAAGCAAGGGACAATTATAGATTTCTGAACATTCTGGAAAAAAAAATTTATGCTGTAAGTGGACGGAGAGGATAAGAATTAGTAGATTAAATTTGGCTGGAGGAGATTGTTCGAATTTAAAAGGCTAGAACAAAATCACAAATAAGACTTTCAAAGATACATTTTAATTGGAACTTTGTAACTGAATTGCAGACCCAAGAAAGAGAAAGTGGAAAAAAAGAAGAAAGTGTTAAAATGAAATAGACTGTGTGTATTGGATTGCTTGTGACTTTAGGAGTTTTGGAAAATTTTACTCTGAATGATTAAAAATCATTTGGGTTGTTTTAAAAAATTTTTTTACACAAGGCATTACTTGTGGATGAACTGAAAATGCGAATTATTATAAATAAAAGAAGAGGAACAAGAAAGGGAGGGCTTTTTGGGCTCCGGTTTTTCATTTTTTAGAAAATGGCTAATTTCCTACGTTTTGAGAAACTACAAGAAACAAGAAGATTGGGATGAAGAGCAGACCATCTTTAATGAACAAGCAACTTTATCTGGGGAAAGAAAGGGAAAAGGGGGGAATAGAGAATGGAGAATTTAAGACTTAAAAAAAACAACCAAAAAAAGGAAAAATAAGGTGGAAAAAGTAGATATAATGTAGAAAGACAACAGAAAGACGAATACAGAAGAGGGAAATGAAGATGAAGAAGGCAAGGGGGTACAAAGGCTGTAGAGTGGAGTAACAAGGGGGTGAATGAAAGGGAGAGAAGCGACACAAGGTTGAAACAAAGAATATAAAGAAAAGCAGAATTATTTAGAGATAATGGGTAAAAATATAACTGAAAAAGAGATTCTGCAAAGGTACATAAGACTGTAATTGTTGTATTTGTATTTGAAACTAATGTTAGAAAAATTGGAGAAACATATCGATTATAAAATATTAATAGTATTTAGTGAATTTTTTTAAATAAATAAATGAAATGACAATATGAGGAATAATCTGAATTAAAAAGGAATGGCACATTGTCATTACATAATATTTAAAAATACTAAGTGAAATGGGAGGAAGTAACCGTTAGCAAAATCTTAAGTGTTCTCATAGAGCATGCATACTCTTATTATGGCAAAGGAATGGGTTAAAATGTTAAGACTTAGAATGAATATCAATTTTAACAATAATAATCAATTTGCTATGGACTGTGTGGTTTAATTTTCCCTAATTTTAAAATATGGAGTGTAGCTTTTAGAATGTACACTCAGATCTGAATGAACTTATGTATTATTTTTAAGTGTTAAATTTAGGGGAAAGATAAAGGCATCATATTCCAATCAGTGATTACAGAAGAAATTTTGTGTTAAATGAGAAAAGATAATAGATAGCTGAAAACAGGAACAAAGATATAAGTATAATATTAATGAGATGAAATAAATAAAATAGAATTAAGAGAGTGACAAAGAGGGAGAAGCTGTATAGAAAATGTGAATGGTAACGATAGGAATGTATATAAAAGTAAGCATGAACTTGAATTTATTCCTGTCCAAAAAGATGTAAACCCGGGATCAACTGGCTTTCCAAAAAAATGTTATTTATGTTTTTATGTTGTGTGTTTTGTTCTAATATGTTTGGTTTGGTTTAAAAATTAATAAAATTCTTCAAAAAAAAAAGAATTGAAAAACGAAGCAAAATTAACCTCTCCTCTTGTGCATCTTCTTTGTTACTTTTTAAGTTCCATTTTCAAGTTCATCAGAAGTAGTGCCATTGTAAAATGTTTTTAAACAACGCACGCCGATTGATTTAGTCATTCGAAGTGCAATAACAAGAATCCAAAAGATCACTGCAAGTAATCCAAATCACACAACAGCTGTTTTCTTTTTTGCCATTTTTTTTTTCATTTTTTTCTTCCCTCGGGGTTCTACTATTTAGTTGCCCAAGTTTCAGTAAAATGTTTCTTTTAGACATCTTTGTTGAAGTTTTACGCTGTAAGAGTTCTTTGTTTAATTCCAGGCAGGTCTCCCCTCCCTTTTTTCAGATCCTGCCCTTTTATTCTTTTCCGTCGCGTCCTTTCCTCGTTAAATACATTTTTTTAGTGTCCCAGAAATCGTTTATTATCCTTTGACATTTTATTTGTTATTGTTCAAGATTAATTGCCTCTTGAATGTCAATAGCAGATTTTTGTTTTTCCAGTCTTCTTTATTTAAGTCTCTTAGTTGTCTAGTATATGGCTAAAGGAGAGAAGAAAACAAACAATACCTTTCCTTTTCACTTTCCCTTCATCTAACTTCAGAAGTCTTCTTTGGCAAACTATGTTTTTTTTTGTTTTAAATTTCCAAGGGTACCTTAGTTGTTTCTTTTTGCAATTTTCCCACGTCGAGTTCTTCTTCTTTGAGGTGGCCATTTCTGACCACTGCTGCAACCACCTTCGGGAAAGGGAGTAATGGCCAGCTGAGGAGAAGAGATGTGGCTCTCCTCAACCCTGTTGGCAATCTCCCCCCTCTTCACCACCTCTACAGGGTGTCTTAGCCCCGAAACCAGACGACTCAGGGCACTCCAGCGGTGAGCCCAGACCGAAACCACGCACTATCGCGGATTTCTGTCTATTGCCAAAGAAGCTCAAACCGGAAGTAACATTAGGACCTTCTTGTTCAGCATTGTAACTTCAAACAATTGCTGAATGAGTGGTGATTAAACAAGGACTACTTGTATCAGTTAAGCATTAAAATGCTGCCACACTGTAATTATGAAATGTGGGAGGAGGGGAACCTCTCATCTTAAATATGTGCCCTCTTATTCTTTTATAACACTATTGATATTGACAGCACTTAGTTAAGTAGCTCAGGAATTCACCTTAAATCATCATCAACCATAATTAGAAGAGGTTGGAGTGTGTCAGGGTTTGTTTGATCTTTATCTGCATTGACACATAGAGTTTTCAGTGGCATCTACAGCAAATTTCATCACAAATATTAAAATCCCTGTCCTGATAAGACTGGAAATATTTAAAGGAAGACTCAAATATGTACACACAAAGTGGGCATGAATATGATTAGAAACATTTCTCAAGGAGATTCAGCAGCTCTCCAAAGGCAGAAGCCCCCCCAAAGCAGAAATGTTGTGCTGATCGTGGCTCCATTGTTACATTGCCAGAGACTGTACTCTGCAGCAGATAGTGGTAGGAGAAAAGCTAAATTTGATTTGTTATGTTATAACTAATTAATTACCACTAGTTCTATTTTTAAGAACTTCCTGCCTCTTTGTCACCATTTGGTAAGATTTGGCAATCTCTGAAGGCTGCCACTGAAATTTATGCAGTACAGAAGGGATGCTTAGAAGTCAGTGTCTCATGCTCCAGTAAAACATATGTAACAGTTTGATTCCACAAGATTTATCAAATTTCCCTAGGAAACCCTTAAGTTTCCTTCCAAAAAGGTTCAGAAGTAAGAAGAAACACAGCTACTTACAGCTCTCTATAATCTGCCAAACAAACATGTTTTTTTAGCCTATAGAAAAACAATTGAAAGGTAAGCATGTCAAAATACTTCTGCTAGATTGTGGTCTTAATCTACAACTGGTAGCAGATGAGAAGTTGAGAGATCATTCCATATTAACAATATTGGAAATCATACCTGTACATAGCTGAATATCTATGCATAAAAGCCCTCATGCCAAGTACAATAACAACACATTTAAACTAGGGTGATCTTTGTTTTCCCTGGAATATGTCTTATAATAGCATGGGCACTGTTCTACAATAGCAAGAAAATGTTCCTTCCTCCATTCTTGATGGGCTATTGTGATGGCAATGAGATAAAGAAAAAAGAAAAACAATCAGGAGCTATGCAAGACTTACAATGTAAAACCTCTTTACCCCCATAAAAGGATCTCTGCTGCCTCCATTCATTTTCAATCTTCAGAGTAGATTTGTGTGCTCCTTGAAATAAATGCTTGCCAATGAACCTGCTCTCAAGTTTCTTTCTTATTTGAGATTAACTTTATAGTCACATGTGGCAAGCAATGTTCTTCTGACTAATATCAGATGTCTGCTTTTTCCTCACACTTCAACCAACCTCTCACCTGAGCAAAGCTACGGCCACCTCAGGCTATGCTTTTATTTTCCTGAAGATGAATGTTGCTAAGGAGGAAAACAGGAAAAATATTATCTCTCCCTTTCCATGTTTGATTACAAACTGAAGCAAAGCTAAACATGAAGTATCAAGCCCCAATAACAAGCCATTTCAGAATGCATAACTGTTCACAGTCAGCATTTCAAATGGACCTCAGTTCACAGTCCAATCTTTCTTAATATCAGCAAATCTAAGATATGGGCTTCAACTCCCAGAATTCCTCAGCCAGAATCGAGAGGGAAGGAGGGAGGGAGAGGGAGAGAGAGGGGGGGAGGAAGGGAGGGGGAGAGAGAGAGAGAGAGAGAGAGAGAGAGAGAGAGAGAGAGAGAGAGAGAGAGAGAGAGAGAGAGAGAATGTTTTGATATAGAAAGTGAAGTAAATTCCAGTATAGTGTAAAGTGAACTGGTTGTTATACTGGTTAAATGACACCCCTGGCTAGCCACCCTATGAAACTGGTGTGATTAGTACTAGGCAAACTGTCATAATTTTATTCCATCTCCACTAAATATGAAATAAAGAAAAGGGTGGATAAAAAACAGAAGAGAGAAGCAGGAAATTGGGTTTTATAACCTTATGCATCCCAACCTGGATCCCCATTCTCAAATTAGGCAGCCAGAAGGAAAGAAGAGAAGCAACTATTTTGAACCAAGTCTGTGACCCACATAGCTTAAGCAGGCAAATTAATGTTTCCTGTGCACAAACCAAGGGCAGATATCATGAAAATTGGAGGGAGAAATTCAAGAATTTTAATTTTGTTGAGAAATACTAAGTGCTTCATTTATTGAGGAGGCTGAGCTACATATTTCAACATGCAAAGAAAGTTAAACTGTTTTTTTCTATCCGAAAGGAGAGTAAATTACCTAATATATTATTAATCTTTTGCATAAACAGTGTACCACAACAGAGTTCTGTCCTCTTCAAATGTATAAAAACAATGACAACTATTTAACCACAAGCATCCCAGTCAGTTTGCCTTGCATCAAAATTCCATTCATATAAAGAGGAAAATGTTAATAAAAGAAACAGAAGAATAGATCAAAATCAATGCCTATTTAATTTTGAGAAACTATTGAAATCTCTCTGTGTTTTGATACTTTGTGCATTAAGTCATCCTGAGCAATTGCAGGTTTTGGTTAGAAGTTTCAAGGACACAGGGAAAGAGAATTAAATTAGCAACTAATGTCACAACTTGTCTTTATTTTAATTCTGAATGTAGATAATTGTTTTGATAGGTGAGAGAAGAGACAGGAATGAAGAATAGATATTACACAAAGGTAGACCTGAAAATATTTATTCCTCATATCCTGAACCGATATGGTCAACACACTGATACACTAAAGCTGATTTGGAAGGCTCATTTTAACTGGCTTTCTGGGAAGAGATATTTTAAAATAAAGTACGAAATGTGAGGGTGACATGGGGGTGAGCAGGAGGAAACATAAAAGCCATTTTGTACTTTATTTCTTTTTTTAAGGAAAAAAAACCTTACCTACTTAACATCAATGGTTTTATAATCAGATGCATACTACACTCTTTGTTCTGGGAGCTGTCAAATTCTTGCTGGCATACTAACAGAAATAATATATTAAAATGAATAATATCTCAAATCAACCTTGATTTGTAATCTCTCACATTTTCCCAGGTGGCTGTATTGTAAACATACATTCAACAAGGATATACAGAAAGAACAACTCAAGGCTGTACAAACAGGTGAATCTTATAAAGGCAAAATGGTGGCTATCATCTCCCATAATCCCGCATAGGACCTGGTTTCACTGAACCTATTCAGGCCTTCAGTGAAGTTGTGATTCAACCAGTGCAAGTAGAAGTTTGATTGATGGGAGCCAACTTTACCAGCTTACAATATTATAGATCAGAGGTCAACAAACTTGGCAATTTTAAGACTTGTGGACTTCAACTCCCAGGATTCCTCAGCCAGTCATGCTGGCTGGAGAATTCTGGGAGCTGAAGTCTACAAGTCTTAAAGTTGTCAAGTTTGCAGATCCCTGTAATAGATAGTTGTATTGTCCTAGCCTAGGCTACATGAACCATTTGCTGAGAGCAGCCATGGTGCTTGCTCCATGGTGACGCCAGGGCTGAAATCAAATTATAACTTTAAATAGTTTGTTCTGAAGCTTCCTGGTCCAGATTCTGAATTATAAATCCTAAATTATGTACAATAACACGATGATGCTCCCAACATGAGTTTTGATATTTTAAAGTAGAAGGCAACAATGTCAAGTTTGTTAAATTATAGCGTTATACCAAGAGGAAAATAGGTTGCTGGCATTTGGAAATGTAGGGATTTCTAGCTACAGATATTCCTCGACTGATAACCATTTGAAGTTACAACAGCACTGAAAAAGGTGACTTATGACCATTTTTCACCCCTACAATTGTTGCAGCATCCCCATGGGCACATGATCAAAATTCAGACTCTTAGCAACTGGGCCATATTTATGATGGTTTGCAGTGTCCCAGGTCATGTGATCACCTTTTGTGATCTTCTGACAAGCAAAGTCAATGGAGAAACCAGTTTCATTTAACAACCGTGTTACTAACTGAACAACTGCAGTGATTCATTTAGCAACTGTGACAAGAAAAACTATAAAGTGGGGCAAAACTTAACAACACCTTGTGTGGGAAGGGAAATGTTGGGCTCAGTTGTGGTTATAAGTCAAGGGCTACCAAAACAAAGTTTAGTGATTCTGACACAAACTCATGAGGGAACAAAGGAACTGAGTTCATTTAGTTTCAATCAGAGATGGTATTCAGCAGGTTCTGACAGATTCTGGAGAACCAGTAGTGGAAATTTTGAGTAGTTTGGAGATCCAGCAAATACTATCCTCTGACTGGCCCGCCCCCATCTATTCTCGGCCTCCCGAGTCCCAGCTGATCGGCTGGGTATTTTTTTGTTGCCCTGCACAGGAGAACAGAGCCGGAAAGCAGGTTAGTGGGGTGGGGAGGGAGTAGGTTTTTCAGTATCCTTCCTCTGCCACTCCCACCAAGCCACGCTCACAGAATCAGTAGTAAATATTTTTGAATCCCACCACTGGTTTCAATGTTCTTTCTGATAGTAATCATAGTTTCCTGGTTTTAACAGAAAAAGAATTGTTTTGTTCTGACACACTTCTCAATTCTTTTTTCTACAGGGTGTTTGTAGAAGAATACTTAGCAATATAATCCTATATAGGGGACATTTATAACACAGCTTGATTTGAAGAGTGATAACTCAGGTGACAATGCAAGCAGCACACATCCTGAAAACCCAGGCCTCTGGAGAGCAATAGATTTGCAATAATAAGGCCTGAATTATATTCAGAAATAAACCATGTTGGCTTCAACTGATGGGTTGGAGTTGGTGCAGAGTTAAAGGTCACTTGTAATGGTTACAATGACATTTAAAAAAAAAATGTTTCACAAATTTATATAACTTCCCACCCGAAATGCTTTGACATTGTATAACTTACAATAAAGCAAAGACCAATCAAGAAGAAAAGAGACAATAAGCAAATGATAAAGACAATTGTTTTCTTCTGTTTGCTGCTTAATACAGCTGTGTGCTGCTCAGAGTAATTTCATGTGAGATGAGTGTCTATTTAAATGTCAACAGACAAATCATCAAACATAACTGCTGGTAAGCAATCGACCCACCCTGTTATAGTTTATGAGGTGGGCAGATACAACTAGGAAGAGGCAGTGCCACAAATAACTCATTTCAGCAATGTTTAGGGTTAAGTGATAACCAGCAGCTTCCATTTCAACCAGAAGTCTATAGGAAGCCACTTCCACCTGTGAAATAGTGATGGTATGTGAGCATACTAAGGTATACCTGTAACTATGCTGCATTCTGGACCAATTGTAACTTCCAGATGATGTTGAAGTACAATACTATGAGGGCTATCCACAAAATAGATTACATTTTCATCTGTCGCAAGAAGGGGCGGAGCTAGCATAGCCATATTTGGTCTGTGCATCCACCACTTAGTCTGCATCTAGTTGTGCTAGTGGGAGGTTCATATCGTTGTCCGTTATTTCACAGCAAACGTTTGAAATGTGTGCTGCAATTGAAAATCCTGCGAGTTGTGAGGTGCGATCAGTGATAAGGTTTTTGTTGGCAAAAAAACATAAACTGATTGAAATTTTTTGGCAACTGTGTGAAGTGTATGGGGACAACATCATCACTGAAGGTGGAGTGCACCAATGGTGCATTAAGTTTAAAAATGGACGAACTAACATTCATGATGAACAGTGGAGTGGACGTCTGAGCNCAAATTTTGTGCAAGATGGGTGCCAAAAATCCTGACAGAAAACCACAAGAGTCAGCGTATGGCCGCATCATTGACATCATTCACCATCCAGATCACCACAGCCTTCAGGCATTGGGGTAGGATCTTGCTCAGCAAATGTCTCTAATGAATATTTCCCTCCACATGGATCTCCTTCTATGCCCCATCCCTGGAGGCTTTTAATCAGCTGAAATGGATCTAAAACAAACAAAATGATTTGGCACATCTGCCAGCTTTTCAAGTTGACTTATATTTTAAGGAAAAGATTCCTCTGTCTTAACAAAATTGAGATGAAATTTGGTGATAGTTATAACTTGTCAGTTAAGGAAGATAAAAATAAATCTAATGGTTGGCTGTAAGCCAGGTCATGTCACAGATTTAGTACTCTTGTCCTTAAAATTCTTACATCTACAGACTGCATAGATATTTATTTCCTAAAAACTTGAGTATATACTCATATATTAATCCTCATTTTTATATTCATACACTCAATAGCGTCCCCATTTTCTCTCCAAACACCTAATCCAAATATAAATATAAGTAATGCTAGGCACACACATCAATTTGTACAGGGATAGTTTGCTGAAAAATGTGATGTCAGAGCCACACTGATTTTTAGAGAAAAAATATTTTGCATGTGTGTTGTGTGTGTATAAGAAACAGAGTGAATGAGTGTATACTTCCACACTGAACTCTTTGTTGCCATCTGTCTCTACCAGTATTTTTTTTTTCTTATAGGATTACACTCATGCATACATCATAACCACACTTCTAAAATTTCTTGGGGCAAAGTAATTTGAAGGGAAAAAAAACCCAGCTGAATAGCGAATTAAGAAGTATAAGGAAAGTTATGCAACTTTTCTCTTTCCAGCTCATCAGCCTCCCCAAAATCATACTCTTTCAATTACTTTTTAAGCAAAGTCATGTATTCAGGCGTGTGTGTGTGTGTGTACATACATACATACATACATACATACATATATGTGTGTGTGTGTGTGCATGCATGTGTAAACACACATCATTTAGAAATGTTCACTTCATCTTAAAAAGCACATATGCTGTATGAATGATTTTGTATGCTTGAATACTGAAAGAAATTATCAAGGAATTATTTACAGGTCAAGAGTGGATATTAGCCACTGTGAAGCTACTTTCCTCTATGATCTCATACTGTCCAAACTGAGGGTTTTAAAAATGCTATTGCTTGGCATGCATGGATTCTGACTCTGGTATTCTTAAGATTTTCCTTCTTGCCATATTCATTACAACACCTGTCCTATAGTTTCTGAAGAAATCAGAGATGTTATCTTTGAATGGGTGATTCAGAGATAACTTATGGTGGGTCCTTCATCAATGTCATGTTTACGTGCTATCTACCCCTCCTCAAGTCAGTCACAAAACTATTCCAACTGGCTGTTGCCATTCTTAACCTCTATCATGCTTCTAAATCAGGGGTGGTGTTCTACCAGTTCGGCCCAGTTCAGCCAAACTGGTAGCTCCAAAGATCATCTATCAGTGAACCAGTTCACTCCGACAATCAGCTGCTGGGCCCGCCCGCCCTATTTCCTTTATTTCCTGCTTCGCGCGGCACAGAGGATTGTCGCATGTCAGCTGATTGGTGCATGTCACCCTCCTGCATAGGGAGAGTGCAGGATTGCAGGAGAAGGTCAGTAGCAAACCCTCTTTGCATGCGCCAAGCACATTTGGTGCGTGCGCGCCCACCAAGCCACAACCACAGAACCAGTGGTAAAAAAAATTGTATCCCATCACTGTTCTAAAGCGTTTGTTCTGGCTTGCCTACAAGATGATGGTCCTGATTTAAGGTATGCAGAGCATCTGAACCAAAGTTCTTGATTAAAGTTCTAGATTTGCTGATCCACTGGATATGAAACATGGCAGGTAGAGCAACTGAATCCTTATTGTTAGCAAGCTTTAAGAACAGCTGATATTTTCTAATCCTAGCAGGTATGCTGGAAAGACTGCTCTGAAAGAATTAAACTTTCTTACTTCCCATCAGTGGTGTTTTAACCATTAAGCAGACTAAATATGAGCTTAGGGCACCAGGCCTAAAGGGGGCACCACAAAAACGTTTATGTAGCCTAACCTTGGCTTTATTTGTACAGTATGTACAAAGGAGAGGGGCACAAGGATTTGTCAGTGCTTAGGACACCAGTGAACCTTAATCTGCCACTGCTTCCCATAACAAATTGGATTTAGATGACCAAGGGGTCACCTGAGTGACCCTTACCACATCTTGTTCATTGCTCAACAGGGAACTTTTAAGTCAATGTTTAGGTATAGAATGGCAATGACATAAATCAGGGGTGTCCAGCCTTGGCAACTTTAAGACCTATGGACTTCAACTCCCAGAATTCCACAAGTCTTAAAATTGCAAAGACTGGAGAGAGATGGGGGGAGGGAGGGAGGGAGGAAGGCAGGCAGGCAGAATACAGCAGAAAAACAAGAGATATTACCAGAATATTGTGTGTTGTAGGTAGTTTCAGATAGGAAAAAGCCCTCAGAAATGGTCAGCAAAGCTGACCTAGGTGTGAGGGGAATTAGTCAGAACTCCTGGACAAAGATTGACCATTGAGATCAGATAGCCACTTAATTCAAGCCAAGACCAATACACCCTTTGCTGTAGAACTCTGGCTCAAACTTTACTGTTATTAATTTTTTTTTAATCGTACTTTTTGGAGGTCATGTGGGTAACCAGAGGAAACACAAAACCCCAATCTGAAACCATAACTTTTAAAGGAAACAAAGCCTCCCAAGACTACATAGTGAACTACACTCTGAGCTCAAAAGATTCCATGAACAAGGAAATACTAACCTATACAATGACTACCCCATAGAATGTATCAAAAGCAAGACCTCTAATGTATATCCCAATAACCATCACCCTAACATCCAACATTAGGCATGCATGCCCCTTACTTCCTCCAGACCCACTACTATATATCTAAAATGCAAACTACTTCAACGCAAGAAGCCTCGCAAACAAAATGCATGAATTCCTCATCTTATTAGGCAAGATCACATTCGACATTATATTTGTCTGTGAGACGTGGTTAAATGCATCTTTTCCAGACTCCATTACCCCAGTCAGAGAATCAGATCAGATTTATCAGTGAGTTCATGAAATCCTTAGAGGAGGTGGAGTTGTTATCTTCTACAAAAAATCCCTAAATCTAAAAAAGATTCAGATTTGCTCTTCCAGAGACCATCGTCTGTGAACTGAGGAGTTTATGGTGTTAGACGAAGAATGATACGATGTCTCGGGGACTAATACTGTATCAAGTACGTTTGTTCGATACTTCACTGCTAACATGGGCTACCTCTTGCCCACACCCTCTTATTTTCCTTGGTCACCTTAATCTAAATGTATATAAATCTGATCCCATACATGCAACCTTGTACAATGCTGTTACAACACTGGGACTGGAGACTCAACAACTGCCTCAGCCTCATCTTCTGCAACAATTCAAACTCAATATATGGCCTACAAATACAAGAACCCTTTTCAAACAGTGACCACAGTATGATTGACTTTTTTCTCAATTTACGCCCTCACAAAGAGGATCATAATGATGGATCCCCAAAATACAACTTCAAAAAAGCCATGATCTCATAGATGCCAACCTATCATCTTTTGATTGGCACATTCTGTTCTTAGCTGTAATACTACAGAAGATCATTATAATGCATTCTTGTTTGAACTTGAAAGAGTCATTAAATTCTATGTACTATTAGTAACCCCTGAAACAAAACAAAAAAAATGAATTACCATAACAATAAGGAAACTTCAATTAAAAAAAGATTGCTATGATGTAAAAAAAACTAGCTACGAAGCAAACTTTAAAAAAACCAATACAACACCCCATGCTGACAAATGAAGGCAAAATGCACAAATTACCACTGCAGCAAGAAGAAAACTTCCTTTGTACAAAATCCACCCACGCTTTCTACAATTTTGTAAACACCAAACTTAAAGACTCAAGAACCATCCCACCCCTAAAAGGACCAAATGAGAAAGACTGCAGTGATGAAGCCATTAAGGCCAACCTCTTCAACACAGTCTTTAGTTCAGTCTTTGTAAACAGCAATGGTTCATGCCGCACATTTCCTAGTTGTACCACAACTAATTGTAATGATCTACTACATATTGACTTTACAGAAGATAATGGAGAAAAGGCACTACATAACCTAAAACCATCCCTATCTCTTGGCCCAATGGATTATGTGCATACTTCTGAAGAAAGTTCTCCTCTGCCATCGCAGAACCCCTAAGCATTATATATGAGATATCACTCAGAACCAGCTCCTTACCAAACTTATGGTCCTTAGCTATGGTCATTCCTATCTTCAAAAAAGGTGACCCCAGCCTGGTTGAAAACTACAGACCAATCTTATTTGGTTGTATCACGTGCAAAGTCATGGAATCAATCATTAACCAATTCATCAGCCTACACTTAGAGTCAAACAACCTAATCTCCAATGAACAATTTGGTTTCAGGAAACAATTGTCCTGCAATCTTCAACTCCTACACTGCAAAAACATATGGATTACTCTACTTAACCAGGGTAAAGCTATAGATGCAATTTACATAGTGTCAGCATTCCAGGGAAGATCCATTCCTGTCAGTAACACCAAGACACACGCCATCTCAAAGCACTTTTATTAGAACAGTACCTGGCACAGGGAAATCTGGAATTAAATCTTCCCAGCTTCCCCACAAAGTCCCAAGCTACAACCCATCCCTTTTTTCTTTATCACCAGATAAATCCCAATCCCAAAGTAAGTTTTAATTCTTTCCGCAGCACACTCTGTAACCTTGAACTATCAAAATAATATATTTTGTCTACTAAGAGCTGCTCAGTTAACATCAACCCCTCCCACTTTCTTCAACTATATGGCAGTGATTAATTCTATAGCTGACAGGTATTCCCCCTTGAAATATCCTTCTCCTATAAGAAAATAAGAAACAAAACACAAACAGGAATTAATGTGTTGTCCTTAACCCCCTCTTCCCCCCCCCCAAGAAGATCCTTCGGTTTGTGGGGGAATTCCTCATGGAATTGGTTAACTAATCTATCTGTTAAACCCCAACTTTTTATTCAAGTAGCATCTGATATAGGGTAACCCTTTCATAAGACCAAATATTGCAACCATCCTCAGTGTAATCTAGAATCGAGGATTTTCTTGATTTCATAATGCATCTCACCCTGTACAATTAAAGGTTTAGGGGGAGCAATTGGTATTGGTCTTATCATTGATGTAACAGCTGGTTTTAATAAACTACTATGGAACACTGGGTTAATTTTTCCCAATAGCCAGGAAAGACTTAATTGGACCATGACCAGATTGATTATTTTCAAAATTGGGAATGGACCTAAGAATTTAGGCGCCAACTTCTTACTAGGAAGTTTCAATCTAAGATATTTGGTTGAACAATATACTTTAAATGGTGGTGGAGGGATCTATGTTTGTCCGCCTGCTTTTTGTAATCCTTTGCATATCCTCCCAACCTTTTTTAATAAGTTCGTCCATTCTGTTACAGACATGGATGTAGGAGGTTCTCTACATAATTCTGGCATAGAGACAAATTCCATGCCAGTGTTGAATTGGAATGGAGTCAACCCGTTGCTACCATGTACTGCATTATTATAAGCAACCTCTGCAAATGGTAATAATTCAGCACAGTTTTCCTGTTGATAATTTACATAGCATCTAATGTATTGTTTCCTACCATGCGATTAGTTCTTTCTGCTGCTCCATTGCATGCAGGATGAATCCTAAGGATAACCCTTGGAATGACCCAATAGACTTTAAAAACTCCCTCAGAACTTAGTGGTAATTGTACCCCTCTGTCAGATATTCTATGAGGTACTCATGTAGCTATAGATATGCTTCACGATAGTTTTGCAGAGCTTTTTTGCAGATGGAAGTCCTTTTACAGGCTGTAAAGTGGGGCCTGCTTAGAGAATAAGTCAATTACAATCAAATGATTCTATTCCCTTCACTCTCAGGTAATTTCTATAAACAAAGTCCATTGCAAATTTCTTCCACAGCTTATGTTGGCCTTCAGCTACTTGTTGGAAGCAGCCAGGGGTAATTTTCCATTCTGTAGTTTCATCATGGCACAAATTGAGCAGAAAAACTTTTTACATGTCCTTGACGTCCAGGTTTCATTTTTGGCCACCAGAGCTGTTCTTCTTGACTAAATGTAAGGTTTATTAAGAACCTGAAGTGTCCCCCCAGCCATGAGTCCATGGCTAGACGCATTTAGTTCACCATATTAGTCAGGTTGGGAGGTACATAAAGTAATCTCAAGTCCCTAATGCCAAGCCAGTCCATCATCTAGCTGTCAATTTACCAATTGTTTAAAGATATCGCGTTTATTGCCTCCACAAACCCAGGGACTCAGTACTAATAGCGATTGTCCTTTCAACTTCTGTGCGTCAGTCTGTCTTTCCAGGCATTTGGCAGTTTGCCGGTTGACTTGGTCCTGAGTGTTTACTTGGCCTGCTTTGCATGAGCTTCTGATATCAAAGCCTGCACTAATTCCTCTTGGTGACTGTCAAACGTGCGGTGGTTTCCTGGATAGGGAAATCAGCCAATGAAGTTTGCCCTCCAGGATATACACTTTTCACAAAAAATAAGGAACTACTAAAAATTAAGACAAATCTCAGATCTGAGATGAATTGAGAATATTTCTTATTAAAATACTTTGTTCATTAAACATAGTTTGGAATGTTGCTGGACAACAAAATCACACAAAATTAATCAATGGAAATCAAATTTAGCAATCCATGGAAGGTCTGGGATTTGGAGTTGGCAACTCAAAATTAAATTGGAAAAAAGAAAACACAACAGGCTGATCCAACTTGATGTAATGTTCCCTTCAAACAAGGTCAAAATTTGAGGCTCAGTTGTGGTGTGGCCTCCATGTGCCTTGTATGACCTCACTACAATGCATGGACATGCTCCTGATAAGGTGGCAGGATGGTCTCCTGAGGGATCTCCTCCCACACCTGGATTAAGCATCCCCCCAACTCCTGGACAGTCTGTTGGTGCAACATGGCGCTTGGTGGATGGAGGTTGAGACATGATGTTTCCCAGATTGTGCTTTGATTGGATTCAGTGTCTGGGAATGGTGGGCCAGTCCATAGCATCAATCCTTTGTCTTGCAGGAACAGCTTGACAACACTCCAGCCACATGAGGTCACGCATTGTTCTTGAATTTAGGAGGAATCCAAGGCCAACCACACCAGCATATGGTTCTCACAAGGGTCTGAGGATCTCATCTCGGTGCTTAATTGGCAGTCAGGCTTACACTCGGCGGCACAAGGGAGGGGCTGTGCAGCCCCCGAAAGAAATGCACCCCACACCCATTACTGACCAAAAACTACCAAACTGGTCATGCTGGAGAATGTTGCAGGCAGCAGGAAGTTCTCCAATGGCATCTCCAGACCCTGTGGAGGCTTACATTGTGCTCAGTTGTGAACCGCTTTCAGAGCACAGGGCCACCAGTTGGTGAATTTGCCAATCTTGGTGTTTTCTCTGGCCAAATCCAAACGTCCTGCCATGGTGTTGGGCGTAAGGCTTTAACCCACCTGCGGACGTCGGGCCCTCATACCACCCCTTCATTTGGAGTCTGTTCTGATTCATTTGAGCAGATCGTTTGTGGTTTGCTTGGAGGTTCATTTTAGCAGGGCTGTGCAGTGCTCCTCCTGTCCCTCCCTTTACAAAGGCGGAGAGCAGTCCTGATGCTGGGTTGTTGCCCTCCTACGGCCTCCTCCACGTCTCCTGATGTACTGGCCTATCTCCTAGGTAGCGCCTCCATGCTTCTGGACACTACGCTGGACAGACACAGCAAACCTTCTTGCCACAGCTCACATTGAAAGTGTGCTATGCCTGGAATGAGCTATGATTACCTCTCATGAAGCCTACTTTGTGTGGGTCATTGCTACCACTGCTCATGAGTGGAAGCACCGCCAAGCATTACAAAAAGTACCATAACCATCAAGCCAGAAAGCATAGGAAAAACTGACCAGAAAGTGGCTGCTGGTCACCACTATGACAGAATCCAACTCTTTATTGGGCATGTACTTGCTAACTGCCATGCTGTTTCTACCTGTGTCTAATTCCATTTGCACCACAACATCATGTGAAATGGATTATCAATCAGTTGTTTGCTACCTAACGTGGGACAGTTTGATTTCACAGAAGTGTGATTGACTTGGAGTTACTTTGTGTTGTTTAAGTGTTCCCTTTATTTTTTTGAGCAGTGTATTTTACGTTAAAGTTGAACTGCTTCAAAGTATTGAGCCCAGCAGACTTGTTTAGGTGATAGCTTCCAAGGTATCTTTAGAGCCTCAAGATTGTTGTGATCAGTCCACACCTCAAACGGCTCCTTCACCCCTATTTGGAAATGTCTCCAAGTCAATAAAACCCATCGTACTGAAATGCTTCTTTCTCCCAGACAACCCATCTTCGCTCTGTGTCCGTTAGCTTTTTGGACACATAAAAGCAAGGCATCAGTTGATTCTGAGAGTCTTTTTGTTGCAGAACAACCGCTCCCACCACATCACCAGCATCAGTTTAGGCTATAAAAGGTCTGGTCAGGTCTGGGTGCTGGAGAATGGGCTCAGCTGCAAAGAGGTATTTTAAGGTTTCAAAAGCTTTCTGATAGTCCATCGTCCAAGCAAGGGGTTGACTGGGCTTCAGTTTGGTGGGTGGAGGGCCTGTTTTTAATAACTTTGTCAAAGGGAGGGCAACCTCGGCAAAAGAAGGAATGAATTGTCTTAAAATTGGCAAAACCCAAAAAGTTTTGAAGTTGCTTTCATGTTTTGGGGGGTTGCCAATCCAGCACAGCTTTCACTTTTCCAGGGTCCATCTCAATTCCCTAGTTGGATATTCGGTAGCCTAAGTCATCCAGTGACTCCTTGTGGAATTTGCATTTTGACAGTTTTACATATAATTTGGCAGCCAAAAGTTTTTTCAGGACTTGTCTGACCAATTTGACATGTTCCTCGATGGTTTCGCTGAATGTAAGGATGTCACTCAGGTAGACAAGGACCCCCTGGTACAAGTACGGATGTAACACTTCATTGATGAGTTGAACAGCATTGGAGTGGCCAACTTAGATTTGGCAGATTCAATCAAATCTCTGTCCAAATTGCTATTGATGTATTTCCTCAATTCAGTCATTTCAGCTGGTGTCATGGAATACATCTTTGGTTTTGGCAGTTTTGCCCCAGGTTCTAATTTTATGGTGCAATCTGTGGCTTGATGGGGAGGTGAAACATTACATTCCTCTTCATTGAATGCCTCAGCCAAGTCCCTGTATTGTTTGGGTACTTGGGGAATATCTGGAAGAAAGTCTGAGGTGGTGGTTGCTACTTCAGTTTCTGGACCCAGGTTGGATGGTAGTTTCTTAGTGGGAGGAAGGGGGCAGTGGACCCACTTCAATAATGATTTTCTGTAATCCATCTTCCCACTTGATGGTAGGGGCCCATTTATCTCGCCAAGCAAGTCCCAATATGACAGATTCTGACATTCTTGGAGCTACTATAAAACATATGAGTTTGCGGTGAGGACCCATCTCCAGTTTGATTAACTCAGTCATTTGGGTGGCTGGGGTCCCCCCAATTAATGTCCCATCCACTTGTTCAAATCTGATTGGGTGTTTTAGTGGTTTAGTTTTTATGCCCAATTGTTCAACGATGGGGAGCCCAATAAGACATCTAGAGCATCCAGAATCTATGACAGCTTCTAATTTCCCTGCCTCACTGGTGTCAGGCACCACTAGCTTCACTTTGATGGCAAAAGGTGTGATGGGCGCACTCACAATAGGATTGTCTTTGTCAGTGGGTTGTCCAGGGAGGTTGTGTTGGTCTGGAAGATTGTTGCTCCCTTCTGCATGGAGAGGGCCTTTTATGGTGTGTCTAGCAAAGTGGCTAGTGTCAGGGACTTTCCTTGACTTTTCTGCCCCCTGGCGGCTGTATCAGACCTCGGTTGTGGAGCTTATGGAACAGGTGCGGGGGCCAGACAGTTGGCTGTTCTATGGCCACCCTGGCCACAATGATAACACTTTATCATTCTGGTGGTTTGGGTGGGAGAGTTTCTGCAGGTCTAGTCCACTGTTGTCTGGCCACATCCCTCCTAGGAGGGCCTTCAGGTAGGGGGTTTTTTTGTTGGTTGATGTCACAGTCTAAATTGAGGGTGGCTGCATACCATGTTTTCAGGGTCTCTGGTATTACC
This sequence comes from Laticauda laticaudata, assembly GCA_004320025.1. Taxonomy (NCBI): domain Eukaryota; kingdom Metazoa; phylum Chordata; class Lepidosauria; order Squamata; family Elapidae; genus Laticauda; species Laticauda laticaudata. The sequence continues at coordinate 46,263 of BHFT01015551.1, forward strand.
TTAATGTTGCAAGCCTTCTTTACTTTTGGGTCAATGGCATTTTTAAAATAGTGCAAGATTAATTCTTCAGGCCAATCTATGAGGTGGCTTGTGACCCTTCTGAAGTCCCATATAAAATCTGATAAGGATTGTGTGCTCTGTTTCATTTCCATAATTTGTCCTCATTTTCAGCCACTCTGTCTCGATTCTCAAATCTGAGTCTCAGAAATTCAAGAAACACATTGATATCCTGTAGTTATGGGGCCTGTTCGTAGTGCAATTATGCCACCCAGTCAGAAGCATCCCTCAGTCATCCCATCTGTTATTGCAGTAACTAAATCGCATTCGCGTGCATATTGGTCTCTAAATTGCTCTATGTGAGACTAGATTTGAGTGAGGAAATAAGATAAATGTTCATGTGCCCGTCAAAATTGTCTTTGAACTACATCTGGTCTGGTCTGGGGGTTGGTACTCTCTGGAAGAAGAGCCTCTGCAAGGGTTGCTGCTTCCTGCTGCCTTTACAGATCCTTTTGTTGGGAAGGGATCACCGATTCTCTCTGGGGCCAGGGTGTTGCTGGCGCTGGCATCCACTGGTACTGGATCCACCCTTGACCAGGATAAAATCCCCACCCTGGGATTTTAACCCCCACCCCACCCTTCTGCAGAGGGTCAATTTCCTTCTGGGTGTGGGGGAGAAGGACTTGGAGATTCCAACATACCTAATGTAGTCTGCATCTCTTGTATCTCCCTTGTAATTCGATCCTGTTGGCCTTCCAATATAATTGGCCTTCCGATATAATCGGCCTCCCGATATATAACACCTCCAATCTGCCTCCTTTGCAGTATGTAAAAGGCTTGATGGAATGAATTCTCCAGGCAGCTTTTTCTCCAGTCCCATCTGACAACTTCTCCAGGAATCTGTTTCTTTGGGCCGGGCTCCTAAATCTTGTCTCTCTTCTGCATGCCTTAACTCCTCCAAAGTGGGGGGGGGAGTTGTAGGGGATTCAATTAATCTTCCAGTGCCCCCCCCCAAAGCTCTTCAGTCACACCTCCCATGTTGGCTGATTCTCTGGATTGATCCATTGTTGGAACAAATCCTGGGGTTCAGTACCCCTGATAGCTCCCTCTTGGGACAGCTGCAAGTTGTTACAGTTCCAGATTATTGTCAGCATTCCAGGAGAGATTCAGTCCTGTCAGTAACTCCAAGACACATGCCATCTCCAAACACTTTTATTAGAACAGTACCTGGCACAGGGAAATCTGGAACTAAATCTTCCCAGCTTCCCGACAAAGTCCCAAGCTACAACTCATCCCCTTTTTTTCTTCATCACCAGATCATATGCACCAATCCCAAAATAAGTTTTAATTCTTACTGCACCACACTCTGTAATCTTGAACTATCAAAATAATATATTTTGTCTACTAAGAGCTACTCAATTAACAACACCCCTCCCATTTTCTTCAACTATGTGGCAGTGATGGATTCTATGGCTGACACATAGACTTCTGCAAAGCCTTTGATGCAGTGGTACACAACAAACTACTGTTAAAATTAAACTCTTACAGCATTTCCAGATCCCTTCATAAATGGATTACCATGTTCCTGTCAAATAGGCAACAAATAGTAAAAATAGGGAGCGCTATATCAAACCCTGTTCCAGTTAATCGCAGTGTCCCCCAAGGCAGCGTTTTAGGACCCACTCTCTTTATACTCTCTATAAATGACCTTTGCGATCACCTTGTAAGCAACTGCATCCTCTTTGTGGATGACATAAAACTATTCAACACCACCGACAATGCTACTGTCCTTCAAAGCGACCTTGATTATGTGTCTGAATGGTCAAACAATTGACAACTCCAAATCTCGACAAACAAATGCTCTGTCCTACATATTGGTTAAAAAAATCAGTACACCAAATACAAACTAGATGGATATGACCTTGTTGACGATCCTCACTCTGTCAAGGACCTTGGAGTTATCATTTCAAATGACCTAAGTGCCAGAGCTCACTGTAACAGCATTGCAAAAAGGCATTAAGAGTTGTAAATCTAATCTTATGAAGCTTCTCCTCCAGAAATATTGAATTGCTAACTAGAGCATGCAAAACTTTTGCTAGACCAATACTCGAATACAGCTCATCAGTCTGGAATCTGCACTATATATCAGACATTAATACAATTGAGTGAGTTCAGAAGTATTTCATGAGAAGAGTACTTACTATACTCCTCTGCTCGCAACAGGATACCCTATATCACCAGGCTTGAGATTTTGGGCTTGGACTACGCCGCCTACGGTTGGACTTAAGTGTAGCATAAAAAATTATCTGCTACAATGTTCTATCAGTCAATGACTACTTCAGCTTCAACCACAATAGTATAACAGATATAAACTCATAAGTAAATAACAGATACAAACTCAATGTAAACCACTCCAAATTTGATTGCAGAAAGTACGACTTCAGCAACACAGTGGTCAATGCCTGGAATGCACTACCTGACTCTGTTGTTACATCCTCTAACCCCACTCCTCACCCCATTATTGACCTCACCCCATTCCTAAGAGGTCTGTAAGGGGAGTGCATAAGTGCACAATCGTGCCTACCATCCCGGTCCTATTGTCCCCATTTATTTGTATGTATTTCCTGTATTCCTTACTCATGTTCATACTCATATCTATTATCTTCTAAGTGAGTGACAAATCAAATAAATCAAATAAATAAATAAACAATCTAGACAAGGTTCAAAGAAGTGGCAATGAAGGATATCAAGGGATTGGAGACTAAACCTTTTGAAAGAGAAAAAAATAACTGATAATTTTTAGCCTAGGGAGGATTGAGAACGTATATGATGCATTCTTCATGTGCCTGAAAGGAAGTAAGTCAAGGTTTTTTTACTATCATCCAAGTTGCAGTGCAAATTCCTAATGTAAAAAATTAACAAAGGAACCAATGACTCAGAGACAGTGATGTGATCTAGTTGATGTGTTTAAGTAGAGGTTAAACAGCTACATGTCAAGGATGTTTTAATTTGGATTCTTGCCCATAGCAATGATAGGTTAAGGAACAAATTTAATTCTATGATCATGAAATAATAACAGCAACAGTAATAGCCATGTGTCTCAAAGCCCATTTTAAGGAATAGCTTAATTATCTCTTGATATATAAATAATTTGCATATATTTGTTTTCTTAAATTTGCATATAGAATATAGTTCTGGGTGTAGTATCATTAAAAAGTATCATTATATTATGCCATAAATGTAGTTTGCTAGTGCAGTGTCTGCAATATATCAACAATACTTTATGCTTATATAAACAACCTTCCATCTTTATGAATTTATATTAATATGTGTTAAGCCTGGGTTCCCCAACCAGGGTTAGGGAGACAAGCAAAACAGAATGTGCAGCGTAAGTCAGACAGGCATCAACAGATAAATGGTGAGCTAAGTTTGTATGTTTGTAACATACAGTACACCCAGGATACAGGCTTGTGTCATATAGTCAGTCCAACTTCAGGGATAATCCATTTAGCAAAGTCCGTGCAGAATAATCCGACGGTCAGTTTCACTTACAAATCAGTTCTTTGTTTTCTCTCCCGTGCGAGCGATGGAGCAGTTCTTCCAAACAGTAATTCAGGAATCAAAGCCAGAGAGCCAGAGATCCATAGATAGCGAGCTAGAGATCTAAAGCAGCACGCCTGCTGGCTTGCTTCTGTTAGTAGTCTTCAATAACCACACCCCATGATTTTCTTTCCCATAGTTTAAAGATACAGTCACTTTAACATACATAACCAGGATTTAACATACATAACCAGATTACTTATTTGACCTGAAAACCTCACGTTAGGGGCAAACACCTGTTATCCCTAACATTCTCCCCTTTTTAGGTTTAATAATAATGCCTTTACATTTTTCAATTCGTATTTTGTACAGCTCTCAGTAATTCGCTACTCTTGTGCTTTTGTAAATTGGTCCTGCGATGTTTTCTTCAGACATACAGTAATGCCCATTTAATCTATTCCATTTTTGACTGATTCTCTTCATTTAGGTATCTAAGATCTGTGTGTTTGGATCTATGTTTTTCCCAGCATAGCTAGTTGCAATTTAATAGCTGCCGAGTGATTATCTCATATACTGTAATTAGCGTCTTAACAGCTATTCCCATATCTACCAATAATTGTCTTGTACATATTAAATCTCGGTAACAATTAGTAAAGCGACAGACATGAAAATTCAGGCTTCCATTGCTGGATTAAGCTAATATGCTGTTGTCTATTGACGCTCCACCCTATTAGTGTAATTACCGAAATAGATATGGCCATTCGCGGAAGTTGATTTTTTTAGTGTTTATATCAGTTGCAAAACTTGCATCTGCATATGCACTAAGAATCAAAATCACGCCTTTGGTTCTAATTAAGTAACACATGCAATGGTTCATTGGACCCTTAAGATATCTGTTAACAATCCTTTTTAATGCTAGCCAATGACATTGATGTGGATGCTGAATTAAAACGTGCCAGCTGATTTACACTATAAGACTATGTTCTGGCTGTCGAACCATTGCTTAGTATAATTGATGAAGCTTGAGCCAATTAAAGATTGTATATAGGCCTTAATCAAATTGGGGAACTTTGAAGTCATTAACTTTGGGCAAATTTTCCTCGACTCATTGGAGTTCCTTTGAGCCGTTTACCAAAGTTCCAGTACCTTATACGTTTTAAATTAGTTGGCATATCTTATCTTCCTGAGATATCTTAAAAACTTTTGTTGTTTTGGTAATAGTCAATCCTAAATTTTTTTTGTAATTTCGCCCAAATGTTTTTACTCCTTTACTTCTTGCTAATAATGATATGATTCATCAGCTTCATTATTAGTTTTGGTAATTAAAAGCAATATGCATCGGTAAAAATAATACAATAATTGAACACCGTTCCATTATTTTCTTCTTTTAAACACACCAATGGATATCTGCTAAACCAAATTTAAAACCTTAATGTTGTTTAACTCTTCACAATATATCTGGTATCTCATTCAGGAACCCTGATTTGTTTTAGTCCGTAAAAGACTCTTTTTGAGCTTTCCAACAATCAATTATTATCTTACATTAGTTTTCTATTTAACCAATTGGTTTTCTTAAATATATTAGTTGCTGCAATGGTGCATGTAGCATAAGCAGTTTTCTACATCTATAATCGGTTTTATTATAATAGTTCTTCTTAGCTGCCCACACTAATGCTTCTCTTAAAGATGTTTGCTTTAGGCTTGGTGCAAAAACTTCATCGCTATCCAGATGCAGTTTGATTAAATCCTGAGCTACTAACTAAGCTTTAAATGGGTAACAGTCCATCATGTCCCAGTTTTATTTTAAATATCCATTTGCAGCCCAATCGGATTTTTGTCCTGGAGGTAAATTTGGCATCTTCATAGACTTTCAATTTCTTTAATGAAATTCAGCTTTCTTTTTTAGCATATGCTTTGCCAATTCTGCTGATCCTTTGCAGATACATTTTAGTTCAATCTACATTAGTAAGGAACTTTAAGTTACTTGGCAAACTATAACTTGCTTGATACCTGTCAGGATGGTCTAGTTATAGACGTGTAGTCCGTCTAGGTAGTGAAACATAGGCCCTTTCAGGTGGACTTTCTCTAATTAATGATTCTTCCTTTTTGTAAACCTCCTCCTGAATCAAGTAAGTTTTCGTTTTGTTCAGGTCCTATAGCTCTTCTTGGACTTCTCGTCTTAATTGGACCTTTTCTTATAACAATTTTTTAATTACTTTTGGGCCCTTTTGTAGGGTTCATTTAGTACTTTTCATTAAATTTAACATCTTTGTTCCAATTTAGGCCATTTCCTACATGTTCTACGGATATTATTGCACTACGCACTGGTGTAAACTCTAGATGTACCTGTGGTTTTCCCATGATCTTAAGATTCTATGATTAGATGTATATCCTACAAAATTAATCTTTTTTATTCTATGCTGTCCTTTGTGTCTAAAGTTTGTGTAGGGATATGACATCCCATGGCCCTTGGGTGCCTCCAATGGTGATAGCATGTACTTAAAATCAGGTTTTGGTACCAATGCACACGTGTGAATGGTATTCACCTGTTGTTGAATTAACAACATCGTATTTAATATATGATTACACAGGACATTATTGCTTCTCCCATAAATTGTCAGGTAATCTGACCAGAGACCATCACAGTTCGTGCCATGTGATTGTAAAATGTTTGGCCTCTTCTCTCTATAAAGGAATATAGTGTTGTAGGCCCTATATGGGGGTGCAGAATTTTAAAATGTTGAATACCCCCCTAACATTCTTAGTCATGTTCTGCGGAATTTATTATTTGTAAATTTCTTCTGTACCATTATCTGCTTAATAAGGAGTTACCAAGTTCTTTTTTAGTTTTTCCTTTTCTGCGAATTTCATCCAAATTAAAGAGATTTGTTGATTATGTTTTCAGTTTTTTGCTCTTCAATTTAAATGCAAAACCCATATCTAGAATAGTGGTCCACTTATTACTTGGTAATATAACGAGCTCCTCCTACACTTGGCTTTTTTCGGACCTATTAAACTCAGCAAATACTACTTCTAAAGGCTCTTTTAGTAGTCAAATCCCATCAACTCTATTAGCCTGGTAGTAACCCTGCTCTTACTTTGATTACAGGCATTACATTGCAAATACTTATTACAACAAGGTTCAAAACTTATTCCTTTAGAATAATTCCAACAGTTTTTCTGTAAGAGCATTTTAAAACTTTAAATTGCCCTTAGAACTGTCGATGTACAAGTGATACATTCGTCATGAGGTTTCTTTTATGTTCATACAATTCGTGTTAGCCCCTTTAACCAATATCATTTAAACACACTATAATTCACCTTCTTAAAGGTGGCAGTAATTGTCTTAATCTTCTTTTTGCAATTATGCAGGTTATTCTCCTCTAAATGTAACTACATATCCTAGTTTAACAAACACATTCTAAACTGACAAGTAAAATTAAACATTAAGTTGTGGTACACTTATAACATTTTTACATTCTCTTTTACACAAGAAAGGTTATATGCCTATACCTTGAACTTTAGCTTTCAGTTCCAGCCATTGGCTAAACGATATCTGCTGTTGTACTCCTGGGACAGTATTTTATAAATTTTTCGTTATCATTTGTTATATGGACAATGGGATGCCACTTGTTCAACCACATTTTAGAATTGAGTTTTTTAAACCAGCTCCGTTAGTATACACATGGCTAACTCTAAATTGTTTAGTTTTCTTATGATGGACTTTAGTATTCTGGCCAGCGTTCTCGGCGCTTTGCCTTTTTACAAAATCTTGCCAAATGTCCTCTTCCTCTCCACAATTAAAAACACTTTTTAATTGCGTATGGCAGTAGGAGATTTCATTATCCTTCTTTTTTTGAGGTTGCTCCCTCCTTAATTCATCTCTTTCAAGCACTTTCTATCATGGCCTCTTCACGATATCAATGTGCCAGTTATAATCAGTTAAGAGTTAAACTTCCTTTGGCAAGAATTTCAAAAGTGAATTACGTCAAGTTTGATCATATACTTTTCATCAAGGGAAGATAGTAATTATGTAGATTTTGGTGTAGAGTTCGAGAATATAAGCTCTTTATCTCGTGTTATTCCTGAAAATGCTTTTAATAGTTTTTAAATGACTCAGCATAGTCACCATTTGTGTGGAGATGTGGTCCTGTAAAAGCTTCCGTTTAGATTTGTGAGCACTAAATTATCTCGAACAGTAAATCTTCTTTAGCTGGTGCCAACACCTGAGAGCCGTGTTCTCATCCGTGAATAACTAAACAAGCTGTTTGATCAGTTTAATGTTAACCCAATTATGCCAACATGGCTTGTTTGATTTTTATGCATAAATTCTTCTATCTTTACGTCTGTCTCCTCATCACTCTGGGATCCCATTCTTCTATTACGTCTGGTGGGATTTTCATTATGTTCCACAGACCTTCACTTCATAGAAAGTAAAGACTACATTTTGTAAGAACCAGATACAATATTTGTTCCATGCCAGCTTGGATACAAGAGAACAACAACTTTGTAGATTGACTTGTGCCATTTTCCAATATTATGTATATAAACTATAATTTAATAAAACACAGCTGTTGTGCTTACTGTAAATGTATAACAACAACAAACTCTCACTCTTTACATAAATTGTTTTATCCTCAGTTAAAACTGACTTTGCAGCCTCTGGCCCATAAGCACCAGTGTTAAGCCTGGGTTACCCCCAACCAGGGTTTAGGAGACAAGCAAAAAGAATGTGCATCGTAAGTCAGACAGGCATACAGATAAATGGGTTGAGCTAAGTTTGTATGTTTGTAACATACAGTAAAACACCAGATACCAGCTTGTGTCATAATAGTCACTCGCCATTCAGGGATTATCCATGTAGCAAAGTATAGCAGAATGATCCAGAGGTCAGCTCTTCACTTATGCAAATCAGATCCTTTTGTTTTCCTCGCTCCGTCCGCACGCCGCACTCGCCAGTCTTCCAAACAGGATAACTTAGGGAATCAAAAAGCCAGAGAGCCAGAGATAACTATAGATAGCCGAGCTCAACGGAGATGCTAAAGCACGCTGCTCGGGCTGCTTCTGCTTTAAGTAGATCGTTCATACCACACGCAACCGTTGCATTTCTTTCCCATAGTTAAAGATACAGTCACTTTACATAACATAACAGGATTTAACATACATAACCAGGTACTTTTGACCTAAACTAGTTGGGGCAAACACTGTTATCCATGATGAATTTGCTACAAAAGTTATTGCTATAACTCAATGATTGTGTTTTAGCAGGTCTGGGGTGATCTGAATGGAAGATCAAGATCATTATACAACTTACTTTCTCTTATTCCCCCACCTTATACTTTTGAAGGAAAATTGGAGGAGTACTTTGAGCCAGACAGGAAAGTAGCATATAAAACTATTAACTGTATAAGTAAATAAAAAGCATGAGCTATGGAATCAAGTCTAGTTTTCATTATAGCAGAATACAGAATTCTTCACTTTGGGAAATGTAAGGCTTGCTTAGATTTACTCAGTATCATTTATGAGAACAACATAAGCTATTTAGAAAAACTTGCTTTGAATAAAACCAACAATAACCTAATTCATATTTTTTCCCATAAGGAAATTGCTTTATTCTCATCAGAATACTGAAATTTAATGGTAATGGTGGCAGAGAATGGAAAACAGTGGAAAAATAATTTATTCTACAATATTCAATTTTAGCTGAAGCCTACCTCATAATAAGGCAGAGAACATATAATTTAATCTGCCAAAAAAATTTAATCTGTTGAAAACTATTTTTATATTCCAGCACTTATAATTTCAGAGTTCAAAATGGAATTTAAATGGAAAATGATTTTGTGTATGTGACAACTCAGAAGCGAACCTGGCTGAAGCCATCTTGTCCTACCTCACAGTTGCCAGGAAACCTGAGAAAGAAGGGGAGAGGGAGTAGATTGCACAGTTTACAGTCAAAATAAAAAGTTTTCCTGTTGGAACCAAGATCATTGTAACAGGTTACTGGTGAAGGAGGAGAGGAGCCTGCCATCCATATTCATTGGACAATGTAACTGATGACACTAGGGAATGGGGAAGTGTTAATCTTTTAATTAGGTGAAAATCAGGGAACCTTCAGAGTTGGCTTTCACTGGCTGTGCCGATATAATGTAACCAATAAATGTGTTCTCAGAATCTACCTGCCTCAGAATTCTGCTTTCAATGGGTGCATTACTTGGTTAAGCAAACTCTTCTAACTTTCTGCTCCAACTGAAGCCGCTCTCTGGGATCCTGAGTCCTGGCTGTTCACACAATCCTTTGAGGGGAGTAGTGAAGAATCGGGGGAGGGTAACAGAGATGGAGAAGCAGGGGGAAGGAGCTGCAAGCACCAGCACAACCCCCATGAAGAACCTTCAGACCCCCATGGAGAGCCTGCAGACCCCTCTGGAGAGCTTGCAGTTCACAGTGACACTGATGGAGGTTGCCCTCCTGGTGATGACCCGGCCCAAGGTCTGAGCAGAAGCAATGACTACTGGAGACTTGTACCCAACCGAGGAGGACTTCCGAGTCCAGGGCTCCATTAAGAGGCTTGGGACAGAGTTCCCAATGACATCTACATGGGAGTTGGCCACTCTTGTTCTACAATGGAGAGAAGGCCTCCCAAGCTGGACAAATCCAGAGAATGGAGATATGTGATAGGTCACCCAGGGCAAGCAATGGAGACCCTAAAGAAGAGATTTGACCAGATGAGCAGTGAGAGGATGGGGCAAGCATGGAGACTCAAGCCTCCCAGCAGGGGGTTGAGCAGACCGACCCTGGCATTCCTGCCCTGCTGTGATGTGGCAGCAATGCAGCCAGCTAACTTTCCTCTACTGCAGTCAGCTTGGTTGAGCCCAAAACCACAGCAGAGCCTGCCTCACTGCCATTGGGTAGCAAGCCCACCTGGCCATGCACCCCACTTTCCAGGATGGCAGGGACCTCCACCATGGGCCAGCTGGGGCCCTGGCTCCTGGCCTCCATCTTGGGCACCACCATAACCTCCTGCTCCTCCTCCACTTCCTTGTCCAACCGCCCCCCCCACCATGAAAGCCACCTTCAACAGGGGCCTGGAGAAACTGGCAATAAACCAGGTGTGGGCTCATCTAGTTGACCATATGACAGGCTACCCAAGTGACCAAGTGATGGTCTGTGCTGTGACAGCTAATCTAGAGGGGGAGGCAGCTGAATGGGTGACCCAGCTCCATGGTGAGGATGCACCAGAGCTGGGGAACATTGATGCCTTCCCAGAAGAGTTGAAGAATAGGTTCGAGGATGACTCCCAGGCTTTGCAAACTGAAGCTAAGATCTATGAACTAAAGCAGAGGGTTGCCAAAGAATATGTCTGAGAGTTCCAGTGAGTGTTTGGGAGGCTGCAACAATGGCCAGAGAGAGACCACTGGTCTATTTCTTTAAAGAGGGCCTGGACCATGAGCTGCTAAATGCATGAATTTATGGAGGGGTCTCTGACCAGATCCATGAGTGGTACCAGATGGCAGTAGCAATGGACCTCAAGCTAAAACAAGACAAGTGACGCAGAGTCATGGAGCCAAAGCATAAGACCCAACCAGAGAAGGTGGGAAGAGAAAGCTAAATGTCAAGGTTCCAAGTAATAAATCCATGTAAAGCAAAACTCCAAGGCTAGCAGATTTCCCAAATAACAGCTTGATTGGAATTGACACAGATCTGGTGAAAACCGACTCTTAAGACTCCCACGGTTTTCACCTAATTAAAAGTAAACATTTTTCTACTTTCTCAAAACAATTAGTCACATAGTCCAATCATGGTGCAGTCTGGCAACTGGGTGGCATCAGTCCACCTTCCCCCAACCAGGTGTGAGAATGTCCTTGGTTCCCAAGAGAAAATATTTTGTTTTGTCTACAGAATTCCCCCTATCTCAAATCCGCCCTCCCCATCCCTCTGTTCCAGCGTGCCAACACTGAAATGGCTTTCGTCAGCTCAGCTTCAGGGTTGACAGATGCCCTCCCCTCAATTGAAAAAGACTTCTTACAATGAGAAGAAAGCACAAAGAGATTAATTTCAAATCAGTCTAACTTCCCCTTCTGCCCTCTGGAGGCCCCTTAGGTTTCTGGGGATACTCATTATGGAACTGCTTAACCAACCTATTCACCTTTACATCCCAACTCTTGACCCAAGTGGCCTCAGGGAGGGGATATCCCTTCCACTGCATGAGGTACTGCAATCTGCCTCCCTGCAATTTAGAATCCATCTTTTTTATCTTGTAGTGCATCTTCCCCTGCATCACTATTTGTTTTGGGACTGCCCAATCTACTGGTCTAATAAGGGAGCCTACAGCCAGCTTTTACAAGCTACTGTGAAAGACCAGATGCATTTTCCCTAGCAGGTGAGAAAGGCTAAGCTGTACTGTAATAGTGTTAATCATTCACTATAGATGATAAACTTTGGTCCTAGCTTTTTGCATGGAAGCTTTAATCTTAGGTACTTTGTTGAGAGTTAGACCTTGCTCCTGACCGGGAATCAGGGGTGAGATTCCATTTTTTTTAACAACCAGTTCTGTGGGCGTGGCTTAATTTCTGGATGTGGCTTGGTAGCCACATGACCACATGGGTGTGGCTTGGTCACGTGACCAGGTAGGCATGGCTTGGTGGCCACATAACTGGGTGGATGTGGCCAGGTGGCCATGTGACTAGCAAATCAAATACAAGTGGTCTTCGCTTAATGGCCAGTTGCTTAAGCCCATGTCACAGTGAACCAACGGATGCAAAGAGGATGTAAAACAGACAAAAAACCTAGCCATCCGTTCGAAAACGCGATGTACTCACTGCCTCCGTTTTGCTTCCTCTCTATCCGTCCAGCATCCGTTTATGGATGTTTCAATTCTCGCTCCAAAAGTTTTTGAGGTGCACCTAAAAACTTTGCACAGAAAATGTATCCCAGTTCGTATCCATTCTGCCATCCCACTATTGCATCTTCGCTACGCACATCGAATCTCCCACGTACCCAATCGCCGTTATGCAATTCTGCTATATCCGGCTAGGACAATCCGCTGGCATCCGCGCAACTTGCATCACACCACGGACACGAGACGCAGGGAGGAAGCGAAACGGATGCAGAACGGATTGCAGAATGGATGCCAAAGCGGAAACAAAAGCGTTTAGAATGGCAAAAGACGTTTTCGCGAGAGGGAACTACATCCCTGCGAATTTGAGGAAAGAGATGTTCTAACAGGATGTCCAGAGGATGCCTACAGGATCGCAAAGGAACCACTTACTGCCTATAAATAAGGCAACTCATCTGAATCTCACTTCAGACACAGCCTAGCTGGTGGGAGACCATCTTGCAGCCGTTCATCTGCTCTCTTCCTCTTCCCACAGCAAATACCCATCCATGTCACCTGATTCGTTGCATCACGAGCAGTGCTCCGCTTTCGCGCAGCCACCATCCCTTTCAAACCACGTCGCGATAAGCCATTCTTACAGGCTCCTGTGGAAACTCTACTACGGGAGAAAAGGAGCCACCGCAAAAAAATCTGGGTCCAAGATGGTTCGCCAGAGAGCAGGAGGACGGACTTACAACAAGTCGAGGGAGCTCCAAGCAGCGAAGACACTCGGCGTTCCAGAACTTCATGAGGATGCCATCAGCCATGTCTTGACAAACTTGTGCAGCGCCAGACACACCAGGTTGACCAAGACAAACGCACCAACTTCCCGCCCCAGCCTGGACCTGGCTCAAGGTGGCACTCCACGTCTGCGCCACCTAGTGCCTCAGGGACCACCATACAGGAGCATGCAGACGGCTGAGGTGCCATCCCACACCATCAGCTTGTTGTCAGAGAAGTGTTGGCAGGCTCATCATCCAAGAATACATAGGAAGGAGCCATCCAGTGACCCTCCACTGAGAAGGATGAGAAGAAAGTTTTGCAGAGCAGTGGTATCAGAAGTGGAAACTTCCCGCCACACCGTTGGAGCAATAGATGCAAACACGTGGCCTGCGAAAAGTGCCAGCCAAAAGTCGGGGTCTCACTTATCACACTACCAAGGGCTTCTCCAGGCATCATCCTCTTCCGCCATGGTCGATGCCTGACTACAATTCATAGTACATTCGATGCTTCAGGCAACGGCTCATCTTCATATGCCCAGGTAATACACGCCAGTCCACGCTCAAGGAGGGGCTTGGAAAGCAACCTGCATGGTGGGCTGTCCAGATCCAACCCGCTGCCCCAACGACACAGCAAAGATTGCCCTAACTTTCATCATGGGGGATACACCTTCTCCCTCACAAGCCTACCCTATGAAGCCCTACCACCTCCAAATACCTTCACCGTGAAGAGATATCTTCACACTACAGCTGTCCAGGCAAGGCGGTGTGGTGGGGAGAACGCCTTTGCATCCGGTGGGCCAACAAGTTCCAGGTACTTTCACCAATCATGCAGCATAGCCCAGAGACCAGGTATGAGGAGGATCGTGGAAGCTTGCTGCATCCTGCCCAACAATTCTCATGTGACACCCGCTACCCAGTCTTGCAGAACAGGCTTGTGGACCCATCAACAAAGGCAATGGGGACATGGAGCTGGGAAATGGAGGCAAGGCAAACCTGATCGACACTTGCAGGAATGTGCAAGGCCCCAACAGAGCCCACGTGAGCGGACAGAAGCCGAGCGCAATACCCCCTGACAACATGGTGCAACTCCCCAGCTTGGAGCAGTGGGAATGGCAAGAAGGATGGTAAATGGCCTTAATTGCGATGCTTCCTTCAGCCGTCTCATCACACGGATATGAGAATTGGGCCCATGTGAGCATGCTTTGTCTGGCCATACGTAATGAAGCAGCAGTTTAAACGAGTCGTTTAGTGTGCACATGCAGTCGGATAGCATTCTATTACCACAGGGTCTCTCGCGGCATATGGTGTTGTGCACTGAAGTTATATGACAGTCCACGATGCTGCGATGGAGGTATCTATTCCACTAGATACATCCCGGAAATGGTTCCCCTGCCATGCCGCGAGCTATCAGTTAGAACTCCAGTACAGATGCTACAAGAGCCATTAAACCAGGTTATCACTCACTTCGCAGAAGAGTGTATCAGCAAAGTGTATAGTGTAGAAGTGAAGCAGAGATATCAATAGCACTACGCAGAAGTCGCGTGCCGCAAGTCGAAGTCTTACACCAGACAAGCCAATGCTCGGCGTTAATTGCTTAGTCCAAGCGAATTGTACAAAAATGACAATTGTGAAGAAAACGATTTAAACAATAGTATTGACGCAAAATGACTCTCTGGCACTCCTCTTGGTCGCCAGTTCCTTTAGGCGTGAGGTGCCGTGTGAGGTGGGCATGGGCTGTGGGCTGGATGTCTTGTCATTCAGTACTCCAATCCAGAAGCAGAAGCAGCCAAAGCCCCAGCCCCAGAAGGAGCGAGCCCGTGCTGCAGAAGCCCCAGGCAGAACCAGAAGTGAGGGGCAGGCGGCGGAGATGGTCAGCCCTGTCCCTCTTGCAATGGCTGGCAGCACATGGCTGAGGCTTGCTGTGCACTTCAGCATGGTTGTGAGGTGCTGGCTGCGCAGGGAGGCTCGGCAGATGAGGGTGGCAGGCAAGGCTGGCAGCAAGGCTTTGCAGCAACATGCAGCAAGGGCAAGGCAAAGGGCAAGCCAATTTTCCTTCCAGCAGCAGGTCTTTCCTCTGAATGGCGACCTGCTTCCAAGGCTGGCTTCCATTATATCCGTCTGGGCTTGGTGCAATGCATCCTCCCCGCAATGCGCAATTAACGCCAGGCACCGCCTAGGCTTCCGCTGTGCAATCCGCTGTGTATTTCCGCTTCATTCCGCTCTGCATCCGTTCTGCATCCGCCTGTATCCGTTTCCGCTCCGCTTCAACTGGAGGCCCCCCGGAAGTGCCTGCGGTTGCCCCCATCCGCTCCATCCGCTTCCATCCGCCTCCCATCCGCTTCCATCTGCTGGGCTTCTGTTCTGCATCCGCTTTCCATCCGCCCTCATCCTCCCCGCGTCCGTGTTATTCAGCTCCAGTTAGCAAATTTTTGCCCCTTTTGAGAGCGGGATAACAACGGATGAACATTTTGCTCCGTCCGCTGTGTCCTTTTTTGCATCCGTTGGCAGTGTGACATGGGCTTTAGTAAGTGTTCATACATTTATGACTGACCTCCCAAAGAAGTAACTAACTGTTTTTGGAATTGACAGCCGAGTACACACACACATACACACACACACTCCCTTCTAACCTGCTGCTATTCTACGCATTCTGTAGGGATCTCCTGAGGGGACAGCAGGGGGTTGGAGGAAAGAGATCTGAGATCCCTTCCAATTGCGCTTGTGCTTTTACAAAGAGTTCTTCTGAGAGCCAGGGTTTGTGTCTTTTCCTTCCTCTCCTTTTTTCTCTCTCCCTCCCTCCACTCCTTCAATGATTCTCTCTCTTT
>BHFT01015552.1:0-40478 GCA_004320025.1 Laticauda laticaudata
CCCTCAAATTAGGCCATGCCCACAGAAATTTGAATCCCACCCCTGGGTGGGGGGCACCAAGGATGAGTTTGTAGCACTAAGGGGGCGGTGGACTTTAAAAGTTTGGGAACCACTATACTACAGGTAGTCCTCAGCTAACAAAGGTAATTGGAACCAGAATAACAGGATAACAAAGCTGAAAAGAACCTTGGAGTCTTCTAGTGCAACCCACTGCTCAAACAGGAAACCCTATAACATTTCAGACAAATTATTGTCCAATCTCTTCTTAAAAATCTCGAGTGTTGGAGCCACCACAATTTCTGGTCGCAAGTTGCTCCACTGATTAACTGTTTTGTCATGTTATTTCTCTTTAGTTCTAGGTCAGTTCTCTCCTTGATTAGTTTCCATCCTTGATCAGCTTCTTGTTCTGCCTTCAGGTGGCTCTCTTCTTTAAGGCAACGCCTTAGATATTGGAACACTGCTATCATGTCATTCATAGTTATTTTTTTCATTGAACCAGACATACCCAATTCCTGCAACTGTTCTTCATATGTTTGGCGTGCAGTCCTCAATCATCTTTGTTGTTCTTCTCTGCACTCTTTCTAGAGTCTCAACATCTTTTTTGTATCGTAGTGACCAAAACTGGGTGCAGTATTCTAAGAATGGTCTTACCAGGGCATTATATAGTGGTATTAACAACTCACATGATCTTTATTGTTAAAGGAGCCTGCTTTTTTGGCAGCTACAGCACACTGCTGGATCATATTTAAATGATTGTCCACTAGGACTGATGGTACCTGGAATAGGTGATACCTGTCTTGATAGTGCATTTGGCTTTTCTTGCCTAAATGCAGAATCTTTCTTTTGTCACCACTGAATATATTTTTGTTAAATAGGCCCCAGTGTTCAAGTCTGTTGAGGTGCTTCTGTATCTTCGGCCTATCTTTTATAGACTGTTGAATCTTACTGCCAGCTTGGTGTCATCTGCAAATTTGATGAGTTCCTCTTCTACCCCTTCATTTAAGTAATTAAATTTAGAATTTCTGTTACTAATCTATTTCTGATTTTAAGCAAGGATCATGGGGCATTAAGTGAGGACCACCTTACAACTTTCTACCACCTTGCAATGAGCAAAGTAAATGGATAAGCTGGCAGGAAGTGGCAAGTCCCAGATATTTCACAAGGAGGCCAGTAGATGGCTAAGTGTACCATATTGATATGGTGGCTGTGCGGCAAGACTGAGGTTGACTACGCCAGGTAGAGGATATTTATATGCTTCTTTTTTGTTGTGAGCTCAAGTTGTCATATATGGAGTTATCACTTAATTTTATTTCTTTCTAACAAAAGATGGACTGAGCTGACTAGATCATGGTCAGAACAACTTAGTGAATTCCATAGCTTCAGTCTTCAACATTTCCACACATTATCACACAAAGATATAAGTTATATATTTCATAGAATTATTTTTAAATTTTATGTAAGAAATAAAAGTAATATTCTACAAAATAGCATATTTTCCTATAATATTTTACATAATCTTCAAAATTGCAGACCAAAACTTTTTGATTGCTGGGCAATGAAGCCTCATATGTACTAAAATCCACTCTGCATCTCCCCATCTCCAGCCTTCCACTCTTCAAGTGCAATTTTGTAATGTAATTCATGGGATGATAAATATGACTTTAACCAAATTTTCAGTGTATGACCTTTAATCTACTGTATATAGAGCTAGATTTAACAGGGGAGGATATTTAGCTGATTCCAGTATGCAACAGCATTTTTTCTACTTAAATATTTTACTGAACTCATTTTTAAGAAGAAAGATAATATTTCTAATAGCCATGAACTTTTAAATTTTGCTTCTAATTAATTTTTTTAGACAAATTAACTCCTCAGCGTCATTTTTCATGATATATTAACATTAATTAGTATCATATAATTAATATTTTAGCACAGGTATTTTGCCCTACTTGAAAGATAAGGTTTAATTGGAACACTAATCAATGATTATTGATTAGTCAATAATCACCAATCAATCAGTAATCAATGAGTTTTTGATGAAGCAATAAATCCTTAACTCAATCCTTTTTATGTCCAGTTAGAAAATTAGAAATGGATTTAGTAAAATAGAGATACAATATACAAGCACACAGATGCCCAAAAACAGGAGTATCTATCGTTCTTCAATAGAATCAAGATCATAGCCATAACTGAAAAAATATACCTCTTCCTCTTTTATGTATTTTGCACTGGTTGTAGCTGCCATCTTGATTTTTTTCAATCTGCTGAAACTTCCAATATAAACACATTGATAAAAGTTCTCCCATGGTTAACAGGTGAGAACATAGAAGAGAACAACAAGTACCTTATTAAAACATCTCATCCCTTTTATGATTAACTAGAATAGTTGGTACTGAACATAAGAAGTCACACGCTAGATTTTTTGTCTTCCCCAGGGTAGATGCAACATGATCTCCCACAGAAAAAAAAATTCTATTATGGTAGATCACTCCAACCAGGCAGCTAATGATTCCTATGGAGTCATCCAAAAGTCTGGTAGGGATTTTGGCTGATAGGAATAAAGGGTAGCTGGGGCAGCTGACACTTAAGTGGTCATCTTTCAGTCACCAACCTTCCTGGTTTTCTGAGGAATTTGGAGAGAGGAAGCAACAGAGGAAACCCCTAGAATACTTCTAAAAGTTTCATCCTGAATATGGAAAAGAGGCACCCACAGATCATACAATATATTTTAATTCAGAATCAGCTTTCTTCTGAATATCACTTGTTTTGCAGTAAACAAGCATAGACACTTGTCTTCATATTGTATTTTTTGGATTCTGCAAGATATCTGGCTGTACACTGCTAATGTATTACTGCACTAAATGGGTCTCAATGTTGCTTGCTCTAAACTTCAAATAGCTTTAGCACTTCCATATTTTCTGAAATTGGATTTTATTCATACATGTCGAAGCTAATTGTGCAGCTTCCAATAATTAAACAATTTGCGTGCCAAGCAAGGAAAAGGGCCCTAGAAATAATTACGGCTCTTCACCATGCCAAATTCAGCACCCAGTATACTGCAGGCTATTTTTATTCATGATGAGTATAAAATTGCAGGAAGTGTGGCTGATGCAAGGATGGTAATTCAAAGGCACAACTAAATATGCTAAAGGCTTTATAATACACATGCTTGAAACTACTTTTTTTCTTGTTCAATGTTTTCATACCAAGGAAACCCATTTGATGCAGTAAAAGGAAGAATAAGAATGGGGTTCTTTTGGAACTTGTCATGGGAACTCAGTATCTTTTGCAGTAAAAATAAAACAAAACAAATATAGGAAAAAAATGCCTTGCAAGCACAGTCATGTCCTGCCTTGTTAAACAGCATGCAGAAGAAACTATTTCCATTCTCCATTGTTTCCCTATGCCACAATGGACAAACTTGCTTCTATTTTATTCTGTGGGGGTCTGGCCTCTTGAATGATGACCCTTCTTACAATGTAATTTGTTTAGAAGGAAAGGTTATCTGCTACCATACTAAACATTTGACACACTTGATACATTAAATCAGTCTGATAATAGAAAGACTGGAGCATTTGTTAGGCTATTATTATATGTGGAATCGTATGTCAATAGTGATTAAGGTGCTAGAGTAGAAGTCTCGCGATCAAGAATTCTGTGCGTCCCTTAGGCACAGAAGCTACCAAATGACTTTGGGCCAGCGACTCTCTGTCAGCCCAACCCGCCTCATGGGTTAATGTGGGGAAAAGACGAAGTGTTATACACTGCCTGGAGTTGTACAAAGTAAAGGTAGGATATCAATCAAAGAAATCAGTAAGCACAATCTCTACCTGCTATTATAGAATCGTTAGCAAATCTTGCAGTTTTGCAGTTATAGCATTTTTGCGTTTTGTTTCTTTATTTTGGCTTCTTCCTTCAGGCAGTCTTCATTTATCCATGAATGTTAAGTGGGTTTACTTCATTTATTTTAAGTCACTATATCCTTCAAGTATGGTTCCTGTGTATCTTATGTAAGCAAGCTATAAAACAAAGTCATTTTTTAAAGTTTTTAAACTGCATAATCTGTTGTTTAAAATATTCAAATGTAAAGCTCTTTCTCAAAAAATTGGAAATTGTCAATTGGTAACACAAAGATATCAGAATAAGCAGTAGATGAAGTTTTTTGGACCAAAGATTTTACAATCTCCTTACTGAACCACCCAGAAACATCTTCTGTGAAGATCTTAAAATCTGAACAGTTGCGGATCCTTTTAGATTTAGAATATGCTTCATGCTAGCATCTTCTTCTGGTCTCCATGCTTCTTATAAGTATAAAGCAATGCACAAGAATATCCACCCACAGGTACAGAAAAGTATAACTTGCCAGCATCTTATTCCTAACACTGGGAAGCTTAGTCAAATTGCATTCTTCCTGCCAGTCTAATCCAGCTCCAAGTCTGCTAAAAGTTTATGGAAACATTTTGTAACCAGTATTGTGCATATACAGTACATTTCTTCCCTTTATTTGGATCCTGTACCCATATTGACCATTTTTATCCCTTTTATCGATTCAGGGACTTTTGGTTGCAACAAAAGAGTTACCAAAGAGTTGTCCAAAAAAAGGGAATGCTATTGAGCAATTGCTTCTAGATAATTTCTTAGTCATACATGTACTTTGAAAATCCAATTCAAGCCTATTAACTGCAGGGAAGCAATTTTTCTCCCACCTCTCACTCATCTACAAGTAGTCTAAATCTCTAGCCACCAGAGCCAGTAGTGAGTTTTCACCACTCTATCTTTTCACATTTGCTCCTAAAGTTATTTCTATCTTTCCCTTTTCAGTTTCATGGAGCAGTATTGGTCCAAAAGTTTAATAAAGGAATATTAAAATATAGAGAAGACAGCAGTGTTCTGTCTCTGGAAACCCTTCTGAAACAACAGTTGTTTTAATAATAATTCACCAAATTAATGTTGATTTATAATTTATTTAAAGGCAACTACTTATTTTAAAATTAGTAGAAATCTAATACATGCCAAAATTTATACAATTTACCTATTTAACTGGTTTGATTTGAAATGGCATATTCATTTCCAAAAATTTATTTCTAAAGATTTTCAGATATTTCCAAATTTTCCTCAACTCACATTTGTTGAACACTCCCAGAATGCTCATACTATTATTTCTTTAGTCTTACCTCTCATGGTTTTGAAATGTGTGTGTTATATATTATTCCTGTTACTGAGATCAACATTTTTTACCACCCAAATGGCCATCTAAACTGAGGAATCTCCACAGGAGCATAAAAACCATGGATGTAACTGGGTGACCAAAGTCACAACCTTTTTTTATGCAGGTGTGATAATAAAATGTATGGCAGAATATTTCTATAGCCTGTTGCCAGACCTTGAGTGTTTCAGAACCAATGAGCGGATGAATGCACACACTTATCTCCACTTGTGTGAGCATCAGGCAAGCATGTACATTTGTGTGCCATTTGCATGAGTGGCAGGTGCACGTGTCTGCTGCTCACATAAATGGAGCTGCACGTGCATGCACTTGCCCACTACTCATGTGGAACCATCCTCCCCCCAGTCCACAATGCCAGAAAGGTTGGGGAACTCAGTTCTATAGTATATGGATAGAGTTTCTATAGCATAAAATTTGTTCACATATATGTGTGTGTATCAATATATACATAATCACCCTTTTTATTATTTATGTAATTGTTTTCTTGGTATGCTTATTGGGGGAGGGGGGAAGAGAGAGAAAATAGAGATAGGTAAGTAAGTAGGTAGGTTGACAGTCTGGCAGGAGAGAGGGAGGGAGGGAAGATGTGGGGAAGAGAAGAAATAGGATACTAGCTCAATGATTAACACTATCAGATATCTGTATCTTATCCTGCCTCTAATTTTTCATTTTTCATTTCATTACTATAGGCAGAATGTTGGCCAACATAGATCATCTCAGTGTGGCTGTGTTATGATTTTATAACTGTGTTTCAATATCTATCATTACTGCTAAAGAAAATAAATAACATTTTGATAACTATTTTCCCATATTAATGTACATTAATGTACAACTTTTGTTGTATGCTAAATTTTGCTTCACCTTTCTTCAGGGGCAGGTATATTCTTCACATGTATACTGGTATACTACACAAAGGATTATATATCTGGTTAACAGAAGAGTTTTCTCTACATTTAAGGCTCTTAATCTGTAGTTTTCCAAGACAGGAACAAACCCTGTCAACTCATGGCTTCTCTTATGTTGTGTCCCTTAAAGATTGATACTTTGTGATAGTATGACATCAACCAAATTGAACAGAGATGCAGAATATTCCACAATATTCCTCCAATTTAAAAAATGTAGTATTAAGCTAAATTAAGCTTAACATAGGATAATATTAAATTTCAGAGAAGGATTCCAAAATGATGTCATATGAAAATAACATTCAATCAGTATACATTGAATGCATGTAGACTATGAAACAGAATCACATGATAAGTTCCACTCTGACTTTACCATATTGAGAACTCTGTGCATGTCTAGTTGTAAATATCTTGGAATATCCAAGATATGTGTTTGGTAGATGAAGCTTATAGTAAAGGTGAAACTCAAAAAATTAGAATATCATGCAAAAGTTCATTTTTTTTCAGTAATGCAACTTAAAAGATGAAACTAATATATGAGATAGACTCATTGCATACAAAGCAAGATAGTTCAAGCCGTGATTTGTCATAATTGAGATGAGTATGGCTTACAGTTCATGAAAATCCCAAATCCACAATCTTAGAAAATTAGAATATTACATGCAATCATAAAACAAGGATTGTACATAGAACAATATTGGACCTCTGAAAAGTACAAACATGCACATGTACTCAGTACTTGGTTTGGGCCCCTTTTGCAGCAATTACTGCCTCAATGTGACGTGGCATGGAAGCTATCATGCTGTGGCACAGCTGAGGTGTTATGAAAGACTAGGATGCTTCAACAGAGGCCTTCAGCTCTTCTGCATGGTTCAGTCTCATGTCTCTCATCTTTCTCTTGGCAATGCCCCATAGATTCTCTATGGGGTTCAGGTCATGTGAGTTTGCTCGCCAATCAAGCACAGTAATCCCATGGTCATTGAACCAGGTTTTGGTGCTTTTGGCAGTGCTGGAAAATGAAGTAATCCCATATAGATGAGAGACATGAAGTGCTACCCAAATTTCTGGTAGACGTCTGCAGCTCCAGGACTTTAATAGACGCTCAGTGAACCAACATCGCAGATTGACATCGGCTCCACCAATCAAAACACAGACTGCTGGAAACTTACACTGAAGACTCAAGATATCTTGCCAGTTGATAAATTTTCCTCCAGACTCTGGGTCTCCTGGTTTCCAAATCGATATGCAAAGTTGCTCCTCATCAGAAAAAGAGGAATTTTGGACCACTCGGCACCAACAGAGTTCTGTTTTTCTTTAAGCCAGGTTAGATGCTTCTGACGTTGTTTTGTTTTTTCAGGAATGGCTTACAAAGGAATGACGACATTTGCAAGGCTCATGCCAGGATCTGTCCTGTTGTGGTGGCTCTTGAGCCTGACTCCAGCCTCAGTCCACTCCTTGGTGAAAGTCCCAACACTTTTTGAAATGGCCTTTTCCTGACAATCTCTCCAGGCTGCGGTCATCCTGCTGCTTGTGCATCTTTTCCTCTGCATAAACTTTTCTTATTAGCATAAAGGCACTTTGGGATACATCCAACTTCTTTTGCAATTAACTTTTTGAGGCTTTCCTCCTTATGGAGGGTGTCAGTGATGGTTTTTCTGGCACAAACTGTCAGGTCAGCGGGTCTTTCCAGTGATTGTGAGTCCTACTGCACCAGACATGAGAGACCATTTGAAAGGCTCAGGAACCCTTTGCAGGTGTTATGGCTTAAATTGCTGATAAGAGTGGGACACTTTGAGGCCTAAGATATGATCTTTTCGCTATATTCTAACTTTTCTGAGATTGTGTAATTGGGGTTTTCATGAGCTGTAACTAATCGTCGCAATTTATTGACAAATCCACAGCTTGAACTATCTTGTTGCAATGTATGAGTCTTATCTCATCTCATATATTAGGTTCACCTTTTAAGTTGCATTACTGAAATAAATGAACTTTTGCACGATATTCTATTTTTTTGTGTTTCACCTGTACTTCATCAATTTTGGTTTAAAAGAAAGGATTGATTGTTCCATCGTGCATATTTGCATTACAGATGATATTTTAATTTCAAATGATCTATACATCTTAATGCTCATTCAAAATTTCCATTTATTAGTTTCAAGCAACAAGTGTCACTTGCAGTTTCTTAGTATATCTTCAAATTGCCTCTAGATGGCATTCCTACTGTCTCAATTTATATTGCTAACAGTTACAAATTACAGTAGTTACCAAATCACTGATTGCACAATGGGAAACTGTTACTTTGTTTCAATAAAGATGACCAGAAAATAAGAGTCAGATTACTACACTGACCATTCATTTAACAAAATGTAAATAAAGAACTTTTTTCTTCCTGATGTCTCTTTTCTGTTATTAAATAGGATCTGTTATTAAAAAATTCACTTCAGATGAGAGAGAAAATATGTTTGCTAATATTGATATCATTGGTAGATTGAAAATTCCAAGATATGCATTTCTCCTATAGCAGTTTTTTACATTAATGTATATATGTATTTTTGTTGTTTTTCTTTTAGGCTGTACTATGGCGGTACAAGTTTTCCCAGCTTAAAGGGTCTTCAGATGATGGCAAGAGCAAAATTAAATTTTTATTTCAAAATCCTGATACTAAGCAAATTGAAGCAAAGGTAAAGAGAAGAACAAAATTCCTTTTCTATTATCAAATTATTGGTAACTAAATAACAGGATGTACATATCGTCACCGTTTTCTAACCAATTTGTCAGAGTCCAGAAGTGGCATAGACAGAGCCTTCTGTAATGAGTTCAGAACTCGTAATATAATTTAAGAGAAGAAAAATTAGCTTGTGTAGTGATTAAAGCATAAGGTGGACCATGAGTTCTATTCCTATATTCAGCCTGAAGCCAGCTGGGTGGGCAGGCACTCTCTCTGTCAGCCCTAGAAATGAGGCAAGGGCAATCACTTTCACAAAATGTTTCCAAGAAAACTGCAGGATTTGATCATACTGTCACTGAAAGTGAAAGCTAACTCAAAGGTGTGTGTGTGTGTGTGTGTGTGTGTGCACGTGTGCACATGCACACACACAGTAGGAATAGCAAACAAAAAAAGTAGAAAAAAGAAAAATCACTCATTTCTCTTTTAAAATATCAGGACTGATATGGGCCAATTATGGTACGTTCGTTGTGTTATCACATCATATAGGCAGTAACTTCTGCTGCAGAAAAGTGGGAGATTGGAGGCTTGGAGGAAGAATCTAATAAATTTTATTATTTCCTAATTTTCCCTATTCATTAGGACTACATTGGATAAAATCTCCATTTTAAAAAAAAATTATCCTGTTTTGATGTCTAACTAGCAAAATAGGAACATGCTTGAGGAATAGCCTGGCTAAGAAATGGGTAAAAGGCTCTTTATATACAATATTCTGATATTTTGTTATTCTGATACACAAAGTCTTGAACACAGAGATTTTAAAATTTGTTTCAACTTTACCATCAGAATTTTTCTGAGTTTCTGCAGATTGATGAAAAATAAAATACAAAAGTATTGAAACTGACATTTATTTTAGATCATTGAAAAGAGCAAACTGCAAGGATCGTATCCATCACATAGTATCTTTTTATTTAAATATCTTTTCCCAATTATTTGGAAATGTAAAATAATTATAATTGTACATTTATATATATAATTATAAATTTATATATTATAAAATCTAGACATAAAGAAAGTAATTTTGTTGTAAAACAAAAATGTTTCGTTTCACAATGAATAATAGAACTGGGTGTATTATGAGTACATTTGATTTTCCTAAGCCTTTGTGTTTGTATCTCTGCAAGAAAAACTTGGTGCTTTTACTACAATGTATGATAAATAAATTTGTTTCTCATACCTGACCATTTTGCTTTCACTTTCAGGAATTGGAATTTTCAAATTTATTTGCAGTTCTGCATTGCATCCACTCATTCTTTGCAGCTAAAGTGGCATGTTTGGACCCGCTCTATGTTGGCAGTCAAGCCACAACTGCCACTGCTTCTGTTGCTGCTTCTTCTACTACTACTACTGCTACATCATCTGGCAGCTGCAAATTAAAACATATGACTTGATAACTCCCACTCTTGTACTTGTATCCTTCCACAAGTATGTAAGACTGCTGTATAAATATTTATCACCTTATTCCTTGGAGAACAGCAAGCATTAGAACTGAGTCAAGACATGTGGCACCCTTCTGTAGAACACAGTCATATGGGAGCATAAATTAAATCTCAATTTTACAAAGCAGCAGTACACAATGAAGTTGAAAATCCCATTGTGGAACAATATCTTTTTACTATAATTTGATTGTGCTTTGATAGCATTCAAAGAAAAACAAACAAAAATAACTGATACATCACCATGCTTAAGCATTTAATACAATTTTCAAATCTCAATAATAATACAGAAGTATCATTTCCTTGTTTCCAAATGTTTTTACTCAACTCTGTATTTGAAGTAAAATTCTCTTGATAGACTATATATAAAAGAATGACAAGCAAAAGGTATAAAGCGTGTAAGACCAATGAAAAGTGATAACTCCTTAAAAAAGAAAAAGAAAGCACCTTAAATATCATTGCAATTTTGTGTAATTTGGTCAATTTTATTTTGCTTTCAAGCCATTATTGTAATGATCAATGTATAGCCATATTAGTCCAACAGTTTTAAAATTAAGTATAAATATATTGAAGCCATTCACAACTGAAACCTACAATATAAACCAGTTAGACTTTGTATTCATAGAGAGCAGAAAAGGGCTTATGGGAGGATAGGAGGAATTTAAATAATTGTGTGTTCCTCTTACACAGTTGTTTCATAAAAGCAAAATATTGGAATATTTGTAACATTTGTCAGAGTGCCCCAATATACTTTATTTTGGTCTATATAAAATGTTGGATTACAAACAATTGAATGGAGGGGGGGAAATCATTTTTTGTTTTTCCCTGGATTTACAATGGTTAAACTTTTCTTCTTCTTTCTGGTTTCATTTTAAGTGTTTCCTATTGCCTCTTTTTAATTATCACAACTGGAAGAGCTCAGGGCAGTTTGCAAATCCTGCTGTATGGGAATTCTTTTCCTACTACAGCAAGTTATTGTCCCCTGCCATTCAATCTAAAAAATATGAGCATTTATAACATCTACATTTTTTCAAATTTAACATTTTATTCTGGAGTAGAATATTGAAACTGTAGTATTAAAATGAAACAGTAGCGACTTAAAATTCTTAGCTTTAAATCAAATTGCTTTGACCTGGCAACTCTTAATGGACAAGGACAGCAGCTTCCAGGTGCAGGTGTCCATTCTAAGACACACGGACATCACACGTATCATTCTCCCAATGATATTGGTTATACTGATGCAAATTACATAATACATGTCACTTGCATAACAACATCCTAAAACTTGTGCCGTCTCTTGCCTTCCTGTGTGCACACCTGCTTTCAACAGCATTCTGCAGAAAAATTCCAAAAGTTTCTATCTCAGTGTATTTGGATTCATTAGTTTTTGGAAGGTTGCCTTAAATTCATAAAGTATTGTATTTCCAGATACAGATTTTATTTATTGGTGAAATCTAGTATTCAGAATGGTTTTAATATAGCTTAATTAGAAGATAATGTTGCATTATGCTTCCTGTTATTACATTTTATAAAGAAATTTCTTACAATCTGCCAGATTTGGTTCTTAATTCCCAAACACACTGATTTACTCTTGTACAAAGTTTAATTATAAATTCTTGAACAAAATTTAATTTTTAAATGCAATTTTCATATTGTTTATCAAAAAGCAACTAAGAAATAAGTCCCTTATTCTTATAAGGGACTTATTTACATTTTTGTAGCTTAACTGACAATTATTAAAAATGACCCTACAATAAACCAGTTTTTTTTTAATTCTCATAGTAATTAGGAAAACAATTGAGTTCTAAAAGTTTTAAAAAAAAACCTGATGGAATTCTTATCATTCTAATCCTAAACATATAATAATCCCTTTCTAGATGTGTTCTTTAATAAGTATCATCTTCAACTATAATATTTGTAGACTGATTTTAATATACTCCTTATATGTGAAATATCAAGGGTTTGGAAAAGCAAATAAGAACCCTTTTTGACTGGATAGATCCTTCAAAACAGATGTTTAATAACTCATGGTAGGAAAAAGCATGGCCAAGTGGCTGTTCATACATTCAGGGGTAGCTGAGAGGAGCTTAGGGAGCAGCTATGAAAAAAGAAACATGACTGCTTTTGTGTGTTTGTGTGTGTGTGTGTATGTAGAAGAAAGGAGAGAGAGATCCTCCTTCAACTCTCATATTTGAAAGTGCTTACAGTATTTCAACATATTTGCATAATCTGAGTAAAAAGACAGTTCCTGTCTGACAATAAAGTGATCATTCTAAATGCATTAGAAGAGCCAGCCACTGTGATATATCATTTTCTTTGTACTATGTGCACACACACAAAATAACCAAAAGGAGGTACTTAAATTATTTTATGATGAATATTGAGGTAAAATTGTAAATTTTGAACTATTATATGAGTCAATAACCTGCTAAGGTTCCAATGAACAATTATCCTTTTCTTTCCATTAAATAAGCTTAGTTTTTCACTGGGCATCATCATGCACGAATTAAGGGTGAATGAACAATATTTAAATCAATGTAACCAAATTTTATGTACAATTCTCTATTGCCATTAATCAAAAAATGCACAGGAATAACTTGGTTCTCTCTAGAGCATTCTAAATTTTGTATTATTTTATTTTCCACCAAAGTTGGTTCATCTCTACTTCTTTTGCCCCATCATGATTTACCACAAAAAAATGGGATGTGATTTTCCACAATCTGTGTGCCCACTTCTATACAAAGCCACAGTAGTTATTTAGATTAATACACATATTAGTATGCATGGACAAAAACAGTTTAAATCTGTTCACTTTACAAAATCAGCTAACTAGAAAATTGCCTCTCTGAATTTTGATCAAATGTAAAAACATAGCACAAACATATTATAATGTAAAATAGTAGGCTATTTTTAAAAAAGACTTATTCTATTTCAGTAACTTATAGTCCAATTATTTCTAGCTATCATTAACTCAATTTGGAAGAAAGAAATATATTTTAACTCCTCATGTCCTAATTTCAACTCCTAATGTCACCAACATTTCATATTATAGCTAGACTATATCTTGATTTGAAATGTATAGCAGTAAGTTAGAGGGGGCCTGATACCCCATGTCATCCCATTTTCAAAGAAAAGAAAACAATTTTCTTTTGTGTTTCAGTTTTCATTGTATAATAGAGATAGCAAATGAAATTGGTACACTAAAAGAAAATGTTACTTGCAAATTGACACTTATCCGCCTGTTTTTCAAAAATTGGGAAGATTATTTAGTAATAAACTTAGTTTATAACATTTACACAATCTCCACATATCATGAAAGATACAGTACAATTTGTAAAGCCAAGAAGAAAGATTTCCAAGGTGAACCTCCTATTCTGCCTGAAATATATAAAAAAACAGGACAAAATGTTTGAACAAAATATGTTAATGTATAATGTTTAAAAAATGATAGAGTTATTGGTATTACCTAAACAAAATAATATATGTTATAATCAGGAAGCTGTATCATGGTTTGTGTATATGCTGTGTAGTAGAATACAAATTCTGTGAAGTTGGAATATTGTAACATTTTGCTAGAATGTTACTTAGCAATGTAACATGTGATATATCAAAATACTTTCCTTGTACATGTATCATATTGGCACAAAGAGAGTTGGCCTATGATATGGGAGCCAAGATTCATTATTATCAACTATTTGATGCAAACATAGCCATTTGTAGGAAGTTTATCATAGCATTTACTGAAATTATCCCATATTGTTTACAGTTACTAATTCATGATAGCGTCTGACAGAATGACCCATTAGTCATTGGATTTGTCCATTTTTTGAATTGTCTAAATCAAGGAATCAATATGTTGATTCATTAGATAAATTCACAACCACTATCTTTGGGGGAAAACAATCTAAATATTTATAACTGGAATAAATAAATATACTGACTTTTTAGAAACAGTGAAAAGTCAAGTATATATGTAAAGTATGATTACATACAAAACAGCTACATTTATTATTCAACTTGTAATTCATGTAACAAAGAATATTCATTAATGGAATTATCTTGATTGCACCTTAAAAAAATTATTGAAAAGCTGCACAATTATAGTATGATTACAATATATTCTTATAGTTGTGACCAGTATACCTGATCATATGTCCCAAACTGGCTGCTATGAAATTATGTTAAAAGCCATAAAACAACATGACATTCAAAGAGATCGATTTGAATTACATTCCCAATTAGAATTAAGGCATTAATTATCCAGTCATACTTCATTTATTTAATGATTATATAATTTATTAATTGCATGAAAAATGTAGCATTATCATTTAAAATGAATATTTGAAGTCCACACATCTTAAAATAATCGAGGTTGAGAAACACTATTCTGAAGATCCTATACAAAGTAGAGAGGAAGTATCTATGGTATTCAGTAGAGTCTTCCATCCTCTGAGGTAGCTCCTGGGTGAAAAAGCAGGAGACAAAAAAAGCCATAAAAATGTGAAGACTCTGGATCCCAGTAACAGAATAATAGAAACAGAAAAGGATAGCTTAAGCTTGCAACATGAGTTATTTTGAAAAGAGCATTTACATTTAAACGAAATGTCACCTTTCTATTTTTAAAGCCACAACAGATTCATTGTTTCAATAGGCACTTTTAAACTATAACTTTTCTTGAAATGTTCAGAACTTCAGATATTGAGGAGGATGCATAGGTTTCATAGTATAGGTAGCATTATTTGACAAACAATTGCAGTGGTGGGATTCAATTTTTTTTTACTACCAGTTCTGTGGGTGTGGCTTGGTAAGTGTGGCAGGGGAAGGATACTGTAAAATCTCCAGTCAGAGGTGGGATTTGCCAGTTCTCCGAAGTACTCAAAATTTCTGCTACCAGTTCTCCAGAACTGATCAGAACCTGCTGAATACCACCTCTGGAGTGGTGATATTAGGAGACTGTGACTTCAGTCATTCCATAAGCACAAAGTCACCTAAGGAACCAACTATGGGGAAGTTACTCTCTTTCAGCCCTAGGAAGGAAGCAGTAGCAAGCCAATCCTACCACCACCACCACCACCACCCAAAAATATCTTGACAAGAAAACTACAGAAACTAATCTGGGAAGAATCACCAGGAGACAAAAACCAGTTTGAAAACTCTCTCTCTCTCTCTCTCTCTCTCTCTCACACACACACACACACACACACACACGTAACCCATATAGTTTAAAATAGCTCAGAATATTCAGATGGAAAAGAAATTGGTATTTAAGATGCTAAACTTCCTAACTGAAAAAGATGAAGATAGCAAGGGAAGGAATTGTATTAATATTTAATGAAGTCATCAAAGTATGTAGTCGTGAAGGAGCATTCACCTATTTTACTTTAAAACTTTTTTTCTCTATAAACTATTTTAAAAGAGAAGACATAGAATATTACAATTTCTAGAGAACTGTATTTATGACTCTGGCACTCCCAGAGCAAATACTCTGACTATAGTGACTCCAGATTCCCAGTTTTAATATGGTGATCTGT
Organism: Laticauda laticaudata; assembly: GCA_004320025.1. Lineage (NCBI taxonomy): Eukaryota > Metazoa > Chordata > Lepidosauria > Squamata > Elapidae > Laticauda > Laticauda laticaudata. The sequence goes on from BHFT01015552.1 coordinate 15,822, forward strand.
AGTAATAAGCTGTTGTGTGCAAATTGCTTGCAACTAATCTACTCTATTGAAATCTACAGTACATTATAGTACATTATCTTACAGAAGCCTGTATACAACTGGATACAAACAATGAAGGCTTCTTCACTTTAGACAAGAAAACTAATGATATAAAGAAGGAAGCAGTCTGATGCCACTGTTGGTAGTGCTTACAATAACCTTGTAATACATTCGTCAGGTGAATAAAACATAAAATGTTCTTAATGTTTCATACAATAGATTCAGTAATGGTTTTCAATAATACAGTATATCAGTTCTGCTGCAACTCACAACAAATTGTATATCATTTTCTCTACTGCTATTATACTACAATTCTTAGGCTATTCTGTGTTATGGAAGACAGGAGCAAAGGGCACAAGGAAACATTTAAATAGAAATATTGATGGCAGAGAATATTATAGCACGTGGCTGGTCATTTGAATTGAAATAATGTGTTCGTAGGGTCTTCAGATTTGGAGTCTGCAGACATTTAAAGTTGACAATTCTGATTTTCATGAAAATTATTTGCAGTGTTTTAATGATATCAATTACCTTTAGAAAATGAATCCCTATGGAAATGACTGAAAATTGCATGAAATCTATATTTTTTATGTTACAAAAGAGAAAATGCTTTGATTTGCTTGGGTTCAGATATTGGCCTATAGTTCAGACATAGATTATTCCTGTTGACAAAGTGCTCTATGAATCAGTGTGCACACAGGGTCACAGTGATTGCAGTCAGATCAATGCAAGCACGAAACCCCTAGCAAATATCTGAACTGAATGAAGAAATGTGTAATGAGTTTGTACCCATGCTTTTTTCCTTTTGATACAAATAGAGCCACTGAATAATCTGTGACAGAGCAGCAAGTTAAAGTATTGAAAAGGTTTACTTATAAAATTTAATTGGTCACAGGATTATAAACAAAGTATGTCTCCAAATAACATGAATGAGAAATGAACAAAATTGTCATATGGTTATTATTAATCAATGAGAAGCTTTCTTGATTTAAAGTGCTGTCCCATTCAAATATTCTAAAGTTATCATTTTTAATCATTCTTATAATACTGAATTCTCAAACATTACTGAACAACATTGTTGCATTTATTTCTATAGTTTTAAGCATATTTTTCGCTCACTTTCTGATATAATTATATCTAAGTAATATGTATATACAGTATATATAGGGTTGGAAAATGACTATTTTTGAAGGAGTACAATTTCTTGGCAAAGAATATTAAAATAACGTCAGCTATGTTTCCCTTATATAAAAAATGATCTGATTTAGGTTTATTCTCATTGCTTTGTATGTTGTAATATCTCATACATTTGAAATACTGACTGGGGAAAATGGCAGAGCAAATGTAAGATAAAGTATTATATATTTTATAAATACTGAAGTTTAAAAGACCTCATGAAATGTTCCAAATATTTATTTTGTTTTTAGTTACATTTGTGGCTATTTGTAATGTTTTGTGACTCATAAGCCATCCAGTTGTTTAAGCTCCTCAGTATACCTCCAATAAAACCTTTCCTGTTTCATTTTGTTTCCTTTATTTGAAATCAGCTGTAATCAAAACAAAAATAAAACACATTTTTAAACTATTTCTGAAGTATCTGCTTGTGTAATATGTTTATTGTATATGCCTTCACTGTACATTCAAAGTTTTGTACTCAGGGCCAGCTCTAGGCTCAAACTAGGGCCCAGGGGACCCAAATTTTAGGGAGCACCAAAATTGAAGAGACTTCTCAAAATTCAATAAAAAGTAAAAACCTGTAATCATATATTCTAACCAGTGGAACATCTGAAGAGGAAAATATGCATAAAATCAAAAGTGTAAAGCTTAAAAAAGAAAAAAAAAGAAACAAGAAGGGGTCTTTTTTAAATGCTTAAAAAAATTGGAAAATGAGCCAAACCAGAGAACACTAGAGTACAACTGTCTCAGGTGCCAAAATGTCCAGAGCCAGTCTTGTTTGTGTTGTTATGTAATAAGTGTGTACTATATACTAGGTCTGGTCCAGTGGTGGTATTAATTTTTTTTTACTACCAGTTCTGTGGGCGTGGCTTGGTGAGTGTGGTGTGACTTGGTTGGCATGCCTTGGTGGGCAGGGCAGGAAAGGATACTGCAAAGTCCCATTCCCTCCCCACCCCACTAACCTGCTTTCCAGCTCCCTTCTCCTATGCAGGGCAACCAAAGAAGACCCAGCCGATAAGCTGGGACTCATGAGGCAGAGAATAGATGGAAGTGGGGCCAGTCAGAGGAGGTATTTGCTGGTTCTCCGAACTACTCAACATTTCCACTACTGGTTATCCAGAACCACCTCTAGTCTAGTCACTTCTTTTAAAGGAGCCATTTTATATCACTTGAAAAAATACTTTTTCAACTGTTAGAACTTTTTGCATTACTCTGCAGACTTATTAAACACTGCACTTTAAAATCAGAAAATTTTAAATTCAAAGGACTGATTTTGGCAATCAGCTTTGGAATAACGTGCAGGTAGTGCTCAAAATATGACAGGTCACTTAATGAATGTTCAAAGTTATAATAGATGCCTCTCCCAAAATTACATACTACCCTATTTCAAAGTTACGAAGGCTGCAGTACCCTGCAGTCATTCACCCACCCCTACAATTAAAACAGGTATACTACAGCACCCCTGCCTCTCTCCCTTCCCATTCCACCACACACGCCCACCACCCATACACTTACCCCTTGAAGGTCTCCAGACCTCATTTTGGAAAGGAGAGGCCCACTTGTGTTCAACCTTCAAACAAATTGCTTTCTTCCTACCTTAAGCTTTGCACAACATTGCAGAACCTTCTGAATGTTGCAGAAAGCTTCTACAGCACTGTGTGGACCTCATTAAGGCCCCAAAATGTAGCACTAAGTCCTGTAAATGTGACAAAATGGCAGCTACTTCCAGAATTATATCAGGCAGCCAAGCAATAATTCCCTCTGGAAAGCCTTGAAAGTCTTCAAAAGGTAAGTAGGATGTTTGGCCTGGTGAGGTGGAAATCAGGCCTAAGACTTGGGATCTCATAGGAGTGGGAAAAGGTGTGTGGACCCAAGTAATGGGAAAAGAGAATATAGGCTGTCTTGCAGGGGTGGAGGAGGCCTAGGGGGGGGCAGGACACAAGACCTGCAAGAGCCTCCATCAACCCTGAGGCACTGATAAATGACTCATGTATTTGTTTAAAAATTCATTGGGAGACCGAGAATGTTATAATAATAAGAGATAATAACAAATAATCAGAGTTAGAAGGGACCTTATAGGTCATCTAGTCCAACCCCCCACCCTACACCATTTCTGGCAAATGGCAGTCCAATCTCTTCCTGAAAGTCTCAAGTGATAGCGCTCCCACAACTTCCGAGGGCAAGCTGTTCCAATGGTTGATTGTTCTCACTGTCAGAAAGTTTCTACTTATTTCTAGGTTACATCTCTTTGGGGGATGTTGGGTGGGGGCTTGCTTCATTTAATGATTGTCATGACATGCAACTGTAATTAGCAGGCTCTATTACAGTCCTATCATGAACATTATACCAGCAAAATAAAAATCTTGTGTCAATTTTCTGAGTGTAATATTCAGTCAGTATGATATTTATCAAAAGTTAACCAATCTTCAATTTCACCTCCTTGCTGTCTGTTGCTAAAGTGCCTGGTGAACAGATGTTTCAACAAAAAACATGCAGTTTCCCAGTGCTCACTACTTCTTGATCTTCTTTGCCCTTTTCTCCACTGCTTTTGCTGTTATTAAGTTTTTTTTTTAAGTTCAGATATTTTTTATTTCCATCCATCTCCTTACCCAAGCTGCACTGTTGTTCTATTGCTTTAACTTATCCCATAGCTGCCCCCAGGACTGTACTGTTTTTTCTTTATCAGGTATTGACTGGTTCATTGCAGTCTCTCCATTCATGGAGTGATATAAACATTTCTGAGTCAACTGAAATTGGAGATTCTGACTACAGTGTGCAATTTAAATATATTGGCTGATTTTCGTGAGTTATTTATTCCTTTATCGTTTCCAATACTTCATTGATCTTCCTTGTTTCTAGCTGATGCTTCTTGATTACAGATTGTTGGTCATCTTCTTTTTCAACTTCTTTTTTTTCATCTGTTGTAGTTTGCTTGTATCTGAGCTTAGCATGCTAATCTTTTTCCCAATCTTATGTTCCATTTTGTTTGGCTTTTTTTCTTGTTTGTTGATTTTTTTCATCCAATGTATTCAGCTGTAACTTCAGCCTTGCTATACATTAGTTGTTGTTTTTTCTTGCAGTGAGCTAGTGGTTGCATTTGATATCTGATATGTATGCTTGCTTTTTTTGTAACAAGCTTCAATTCAGACAACCTTATTCTGTTGTTTGTGTTGTTCTAGATGCTCAGATGTTCATTATTCCAATTCATCTTGTTTTTCAATTAGAGATATTTCTAGGGAAAAGACAGAGAAGAGGGTGCTTAATTTGGGACTGAAAATAATTCAATAGTGGTGCCGACTTCTATGTTAGTAATTCGCTCTTGTTTGTCTCAACAGTTTGAGCTACTTTTGACAAGGCTTTGATTTCTTTGCCCTGGATAGACCTTTGCAGTTCTCCCAATTCTATTTCTGTGAATACTTTATTTCATATTATAAGCCAGTGTTGATCTGCTAGCCTTTTTTCTGTTATTTCTTTCACTTGGTGTTGTTCTTTCCAGAACTGGTATATTCTTTTCAGATATCCTCATTAAGATATCCTCATTATATATAACAGATCATTATTTCTTTGCTTGCAGTCTTTGTATATTTGCAACAGATAAACAGCAACTGCTGGCCTCTGCTGAGATCTGTGACCTATAGTTGAATTTCTGGCATAGCTCTCATCTTCCTTGGAGTACATTAAGTTCCACAATCATATCAAGGTAGTGTAACACTTGGGGGTCTTTTTTAATAGAAAAATGATTTATTTTTTTTCTTCCTTTTTAATCTGAATCAGAATCTTCATTAAGACTCATCGCTAAAATGCTAACAAATAAGAAACAAAGTCCTCTTTCTCTCTCAGATATGCTCCAGCTATTAGAAGATAAAATCACTGATTCTCATGGGAACTAGGGAAAATAAGGATTTATAGCTTCAATGAATATGCACATATCCAGGGACATCACATATAAAACATGCAGTGGCTACACCCATGCAATCCCTGCCTGATGAACTAAAAAGAACAAAGCTTTGATTACATGGCTTTTAGCTGTCATCTTGACTTTTTTACATGAAGAAAATTTTTTAAGATTGAGATTGAACTATTATTAAAATATTTGAGGGATCCTTGATTACTGATTTTTCTCCAACTACCTTTGGCCTTTCTGAGCCTTTGTATCAGTACAGGTATCCCTACAAAAATACAAGTAGGAATTAATAAAGAGAACTAGGCATCAATTTGGATCCAAATGTGTTTATTCCCACAATGCAGTGGGAAATCTAGATTTATCCTCGCAGCAAATGAAAAACCATCCCTATATTGGCATTCTACACTATACAAATTTGAAAATTTTACGAAGAAATGAATCACCTCTATTTTGATTTAATTTGAAACTATACCTAGTAGATCAACAAACTGCTTACTTATTAAATTAATTTGTGTTATTTTATAATGTATCATTCTTGTCATTAAAGCTGAATAAATAGTTTTGTCATACTATGGATTACCATAATCTTCTTAGTGCTTTGATGCAATAATGTATGATTGGCCTTGGAATATCTAATGTATGATTGGCCTTGGAATATCTTGAAAAAATATTCTAACTGTATCAAATTAGTTTAATATTTTTGTACACATTAGCCATCCTATTTTGTTAATTGGCCCACAAATTGGAATGATCAGGGTAATATATGTATATATATATATTAGCAAAAAAATTGTTCTTACAAGATCTGTTTCTTCTATCTGATTGATAGCATGCTCCCATCTATAAGCAACATCTGACTGACATCCAATGCACTTTTTCTACTGAATCCACACATGGATCAGCTTGTTTATATCATATTAATTGAATATAAAAATGATTTAATTATTCTTGCATCCCAAAGAATTGTGGAGATTTATCTAGCCCAGGACTAGATAAAAATTGCACCAGAGGAGTTAATGTTATTGACCTTGAATGATTAAAAAAAAGATTTACTCAATGTTGAAATATTTTTGTTATCTCACTTGCTCCATATTTTCTTCCTACCAAATACAGAAAATTGCTGATATCTATAATCTTCTTATGCATTTGTACCATACTGCTGAATGAAATTATAAAGTACAAGGTGTTGATTATTACTTGCCATTTATTTATATTTAGGATTAAAGATGGATAATTTTAAACAAAGATTGGGTCAGGCTTCAGTTATTGGATACAAACTGTATAGATCCAAAAAACTAACTTATTTACTTTTTAAGAAAGCAAGAAGGATGAAGAAGATGAAGTAGATATTGATTGATTGATTGGTTGATCATTCATTCATTCAATCAATCAATTTAAATGGCCTCCTATCCCAAACATATGATTCTGGTGACTAACAAAGAATTAAAACAAGATAAAAATATCATAAAAAGCAACAAATATCTAGTAGGAGCAATGACATGTGCTTACATCAGAATTAATTACTTATGAGACCCTCATCTAGATGCTAGATATTTCTCTGAATTTTCTCTCACTGTGCTTATCTCTATCTTCAATCTTCAGTTGTCTAATAAGATTGGTTATGTAGGTAGCAGGATAAAGTTAATCTGTATCAAAAATATAAAACCAGTTTCTGTTATGTTTCACCAGTACCAACAAAATAAAAAGTCCAAATTTCAAACTGAAAACACAAATAAGCAAGCAAGTCCAGGAATTACCGGGTTAATTTACTTGAGCTGATAATGTTCTTGTCAGTCTCACACAAGCTGTCTGCCAAGTTTGATAAGAAAGCAGGAACATAAATAAAAAACTGTCGACACACACAGAATCCAGCGAAGCCTCTCTCACGAGTAAACACGTCCCGAACAAGAACCCAGAGCTAACACAGCCACTTTTATTCCCTGTTGGGTGNGAGGAAGATCCTGCCAAGGAGGAAAGTCCTGGGGAGGAAGGTAATTCCAAATCCTCTAACAAAGCAGGCTCAAACCTTAAAGCCAAATCTTCTCCTTCCTCATTGTCCAAGTCTGTGTCTTCCAGCAAAGGAGGCTCAAACCTCAGAGCCAAATCCTCCTCTTCCTCACTGACCAAGTCCTGGACCTCTGACAAAGCAGGCTCAAACCTCTGAGTCACAACAAGTTTCTATGTAATGGTTTTACAATTTTGTCTAGCCTTCCTTCACTACTATTTCTGTTTGCAATTTGTATGATGAAATAAAACTGATCAATAAATATAACAGATGTCTATTCTTGAAATCTGTGGCTTCTCTCTTCTGCAGATCACCAAAATGAGAAGGACTTATGTGCTGACTGGAAACTTACGTGCTGACTAGAAATTAGCAACTGCAGAACACAGAAACTATTAGAGGGATTGTCCATGTGAGATAAAATGATTGCCACAATACATTTCTGCAGGGCTATTATAAGAATATAAAATTCAAATTCTTCTTGAATGTGTTTGTAATGCTTCAAGGGCAAAAGCAAGGAATCCCTGTGCCTTTGTGGAGTGATAATTCCCAGGGACTCTCCTAGTTCTTGGATTATATGTCATTTCAAATCACTCAATGTCATTTGGGAATATTATCCAAGTGAAGCTTGCAGAGTGAAAGGGGTTCAAAGCAAAGTCAGCCCATCAGTAAGTAATCCCAAAAGTTGGTTAAAACAGTAAAAGTGTAGACTATGCTCAGTGAGTTTGGGCTCCATCAAGAGGACTCTACCCAGGAAACACAACAAAGAGACCTCCCTACAGTACATAACACCATCTGCCCATGTGATTTTCATCAATATATTTTGATGAGAACTAAGAATAGTAAACAAATTTTATAACAAGATGCATTAATATTATATATATGATCATTCAGTATCATGTTTTAACAATAACATTTTGTTTTCTGATTCACTTCAAGTAAATCTTCAGGCTATGATTTTACAACCAAGGCAAAAATGGAATATTTCAATGCTATCTATGAATGTCCAAAAGTCAGCATTCACAAATTCCTGTTTCTACATATTAGTCAGCCTAAGACAGATGTGAAAAGTCATCAAAGTAAGCATTAACTAATTAATATTAACTAATAAATGTATTCTAATACTGAACTTTACATCATGGAAAATATTAATTCCATTAACCTTTGTACACTTGTATTTTATAATATTTGTGGTTTTTTATTTAAATATATTATGAAAATATTGCTTAAATTACAGTTGCATTTTTAAATCAAGACTTTAGGCATTTCACTATGGTGAAAGTGATTCATTTCTGCCTGGTACTACACATCATGGTTTCCATGGTACAGTATACAGAATATCTTACTGAGATTGACTCCCAACCTCCCGATTTCCCTTAAGCAATAGCACTAATACTTAAACTTATACAGAACCACTTTGTAGTGCTTTACAACTTTCCTGAAGTGGTTTATAGAGTTGGCATATCTCCCCCAACAATCTGTGTCCTCATTTTTCCAAACTCAAAAGAATGAAAGGCTGAGTCAACCTTGAGCTAATTAGGATTGAACAGCTGGCAGTCAGCAGAATTATCCTGCAGTACTTCATTGTAACCACTGTGCCACCATAGTGCCTCTACCAGTTGGCTTGGGGCCCCAATGGGGAAATATACTGGAGGTGTCTCCCTGTCCCTCACCATGTTTTAAGCATAATCTGTATTTTTTACTGTGATTAATTATACATATATATTTATGGCTTTATTGCTTTTAATGTTGTAAGCTACTCAGAGTCACCTTGCATGAGAAGGGGAGAAAACAAATTTAATAATTAAATAAATAAACTCTGAGAACCACAGTTGTCTTGATCAGAGTTAGTTTTGTTTTGAAGATAAAAATATCTCATTCTCTCCCCATCCCATTTCCAATGAGATGAAAAATGCTATTAACCAAATAATGTAGAAATCAGAACCAGGAATCAGAAACCATTTGCATTATTCCTGTTGTTTCTATAATGCCTATAATATCCAGCAGTCCTGGATAACAATTTGATTGAGAATAGATACCCACCTACATTTTGCAGCATAGAATGTAGGAAATATGACAACAGTAAAACATACATGGTACAATTAAAAGCAACAATATTGTATTCCCTCCCAGTGTAAACTACATATTAAAAAAAACACGAACAATAAAAGTATACAAGAGTAAAAAAATATGATGAAGTTCTAAAATTAAGAAATGGTCATTAAAATAAAGTAAACCAATAGTACACAACCTATTTCTTGATTTCACTAGCAATAATAACAGAATTATTGGTGCATGCCAATAGATGTATAATTACTGTAGCTACCTAATGCATGGTCTAGGCTCATTAAAAAAAAACAGCTGGTATATACCCCTGCTGCTCACTAATGAAAGATAATATTAAATATTTATCCAATTCAATGTGACCATTGCATTCCTTCTTTGTGTTTTGTCAATGTCCCTTTTTTGCAACAACATTTATTATATATCCTCAAGGTTTTTTTCTAAATGCTTAGACAAAGTAGATAGGTAATGTAAAGTAAATATCTGTTCTTATGATAAGAAATATTAATTGGGTTTTCTATCTAACCTTGATTGTGTTATTGATTGTGATATCAAGTTCTGATGAAGCAACTCTAGGAATTGAGTTTGGAGAGTGAGCGTCCCCTTTTTTATGACCTTGTGATTCCTCTATTTGGAGTCGAGTCAGGGTGGCTGAATGCAGGTAAGCATTTGCTGGCCAGATGCTCTCTTGACATCTATTTGGAGTGCACAGCAAATATTTTATCTTTGCACTCTGAAAAGAGAAACTATCACTATCTAGGATTGAATTCTCAACCTTCCCAGAGGGAGGAAACACCTTACCTTTAGGCCACCAAGCCACAAGTTTGAAGCCCTTCTAAACTCACCACAAATCCAGTTTGATTTAGTCTTGCATAAACATAATTCTCTTGATGGTTGGGACTATAATATGCACCCTATACATTTAGTCAATAGGGCTTTTACTGCTTCTTTTTCTTTTTGCTCAGAATTGTCTAGAATTTTTTGTTCAGATTGTTTCTTCCAAACTTGAATGAAATCACCAAAACACTATTTTCATTGCCATAGAAGTCTGGTGGATGATATGAACCATTCACAGCTGTTCATCCCAACTCACCTTACAGAGTTGTTGTGAGGCAAATAGGAGGAGGAAGGTGTGATGGGTATGTTTGCCACTTTGAGTTATTTGTAAAAAAATAATAAAGATAGAGTACATATAAATAAAATAAGAATATCATTCACTACAAATATTTGGGCATACATAACAAATACCTGGGCTGACAACATCTAGCACAATGAAGTACTTGAGTTTCCTGGTAAAATACATGGAAAAGGGTTAGAAGTGAATACATCAGGAGAGTAAAGAAGATCTTTAAGTCCAAATTCAGTGGAAGAACACTTGGCCAATTCCAGTCATTAGATACATAGCTCAAAGGAAGACCAGAATATCATAACAATACATCATGCCTTTCGTCCTCAAAGAGATGTTGGCAGACTCTACTAACCAAGGAAAATATGTGGATGTATGGAGTGTTGCAAATACATCAAAAGGTTGAAAAAGAAAAAAGAGCATTGGAAGAATACCTGAAGGACAGTGAAGAAGGTGCAATGAAGTCAGTACACCAGGAACAGAAGACGATGTGGTTAGTGTTGCAAGATCTCACAAACTGACTACAAACAACAGCATGCCAAAGTAGGAATATTGGTGAATTGGAACATCTGCAAGAAAGATCATTTCTCCTAATGCAAGAACCATTAAGACCATAAAATGGAGAAAATATTAGAAAATGAATAAGCTAAATAGCTCTGGGGTTTAAAGTTCAAGCAGACGTGGACTTGTGACATAATACTCCAAATTTAATAATTTTTGATTAAAAAGACAAAAAAGTTGTATAGTGGGTGTGGCGGTACATGGAGATAGCAGAATAGTAGAGAAAGAACTAAAGAAAATAAGAGACTTGTAAACAGAAATAGAAAAATGGTGGCAAAATATAATAAAACACATGAAACATCCTATTAGGTAGAAATTCACTTAGGGTGTCATGGACCTTTCTCTGGACATGAGTTCAGAAGAAGAGGGTGTGTTTGAGTCTGCAAAGGAAAGTGGGGAGTCAAGTGTTAGTCAGGATTGAGGCTCAGAGGGTGCTAGCCTGATGGAGCAGCCTCAGCGGGTTCAATCGGATAAGCAACAGGCTGAGGTTAAGTGAGGCAAACCACAGCTGCAGCCAAGAGGTCCAGTTGAGGACTAGGAGCAGCTGCCACCTGTCAGCAATGAGAAGGTGGAGTCCACACCTCCTTCTGATCCAAGGATATGTAGAGCACAGAGGACAGACACAACGATGGTCATCAAGACTACTTGTGAGGAGCCCACCTCGCCTTCATGAAGGACTACACCATTGCCTACTTAATCCCACCCTGAGGACTTGAACATTGCTGGAGCAATGTGCCCAGTTCTGTGCCCTATGTGCTTGTGCCATTTTCCCTGACTTGTTCAAATCATAGACTGCTTTCCTGGACTTTGTGTGTGCCTATTGTACTCAGTTGCTTAGTAACACTTGCTGTGCTGAGCTTAATATTTGGACCTGTGCAACAGAGGTACAGCAGGGATGCTTTCCAAGGACCTGTTTGGGTGGGTTGAATAAACAGTTGTAGAACTCTTGCTGTGAGGAGGGGGATGCGGCTGTACATATGGTTAGGATTATACCTCAGTGAATTCAGAGAGCAAAACACATCATGAACAGGTTTATAAGGTGTTGGTATGCTTAAGTGGAGGGGAGCAGTGGCTCAGTGGCTAAGACACTGAACTTGTTGATCAGAAAGGTTGGCAGTTCAGTGGTTTGAATCCCTAGCACTGTGTAATGGAGTGAGCTCCCATTACTTATCCCAGCTTCTGCCAACCTAGCAGTTCGAATGCATGTAAAAATGCAAGTAGAAAAATAGGGACCACTTTTGTGGGAAGCTAACAGCATTTGTGTGCCTTCAGCACTTAGTCATGCCGACCACATTACCATAGAGACATCTTCAGACAGCGCTGGCTCTTTGGCTTTGTAATGGAGATGAAAATTGCCCCTTAGAGCCAGAAGCGACGAGCATGTACACCTATGCTTAAGTGGCCTCTTACATTTCAAAACTGCCTTATCTACATTGCTTGGTAAAATACTTGGGAAAATTCCTTGGAATGAAAATCAACTAAGGTTAGGCCTCCATGAATTTTCAGAATAAAAAGACATTGTCAATGATCTTCAGGATATCAGTATACTTACAAAGCCTTTCACATTTCAAATCTGCTTTATCTGCATTTCTTTAAAGGTAGTGTACTATTTGTTTTGACCACCTACCCAATTAGGAGACTCCCCAATGGAAAATCTTCCCTAAGAAGTGAGAAGAATTCCCATGGGAAAAATACCCGTCTTTCCTCTTTCCTTCAAAACTGCTTGTTGCCATGGAAAAGCTTATCTCTATTCATAAAATACAATGTTTCCTTAACCAATGAAGATAACCTTTGAAAGTCAGAGAAAGTAATAAACTCTTAAGTGCTAAAGCCCATCCTCATTTAAAAGGCATGGAAATTTGACACCTATGTCCACCCTTTTTACACTCATTAAAGACAACAACAACAAAAACATATGCCTAACTGGAAAGATGTTTTCTGATAAAGGAAAATAACAAAATATTTCCGTTAAGTTCCATTGAGCATAAAATCACATATCACACTCACACTTCTTTCATAAACACAATACCAAGGGCTGTAAAATTCTATAAATATCTTGCCAATGCACCCATCAGTTGTCAGCTGCCCCCAAAGCAAACTGTATTGTTTCTGGAAATAAGAAGAAATACCTTTCCAGCAGCTCATCTTGTATTTTGATTGCTTGCATTCTTTCCCCAGCTTGGAAGAAAAAGGACCTAGGGAAATTCTCCCTAAAATAGTACTAATAGTAACAGGGGCCTTGGTTGTAATATCAGAACAACTGCAGCACCACTTCAACAGCATTGGAACTGATAAAATCACCATCGGTCAATTGCAAAAGGCAGCTTTACACAGAACAGCTTATATCCTGTCACAATACCTTTAGCACCATGAAACAACATATGCTTAAGCCAAGTCTTTGGGAAAGAGGCAGTAGATTGATAAAAATGCCAAATAGCAGTTTCAACATTTAGCTGTCTGTGAAACAACCCATAAGATTACAAAAACATGTGAAAAAAAAACAGTATCTGGAAAAATCAAGAAGATATAAATTCTATAGGAGCTCCTTAGAAATAAGAAGGCAAAGAAGTCCCTATAGATTTTGCTCCACTAATTGTTGCCTGCTATAGAGTCTTAGGAGTAGTAAGGGACAAAAGTGCTCTGGATTTCTATCGATGCTAGGACAAAGCAATCTAAAAAAACATCTATCATCTCAAGATAGTACTCCTATAAGTTGGGGTTCAGTAAAAGGTTTTCAAGGGAAAAGAACTAAGATAGGGTCTTAGCTGTAGTCCTAAGGAACAGCCTACTATTTGTTTCTTTGCAAATCTTTCTTTATAATTGATAGAAAGCTGAAGCAAAAAAGCTACTCTGTTCTAGGAGTTGTCAGATATAACTGATAATATTTGAGTTCTTTGACAGCTCTTGTAGAATTGTGTGTGTGTTTGTATGTATGTGTATTTGGGCTGCTTTGAAATTAACTCCTAATGAGGACCAGCTCAATGATACTATTTCTTGGATGAGATTATTTTTAAAAAATGTTTCTGCCAAGGATTTACACTGTTCTCTGAGCACCTTCTTCTCATTTCCCTGCTTTCTAGTGTAGATTTCTTCATTGTCAGATGACCTTCTATCCTTTCTGTATATTTTTCCTCAGAGCTGTAAACAATAAAATGAAGCAAGATCATAAAAGTGGAAAAAAGTGAAAGAAAAAGAAAGAGAGCCTTTGTTTATTAAGTCCTGCATGTGGGAATTTAAAAGAAAAAAACCAACTATCTCCAGTATACAATGATGCCCTACTGACTTTAATTTAAGTAGAAGACAAGTGGCCACTGGGGTTATGATAATGTCAAGTTTGCTCTCTTATAAAAATGAAAAATTATAGAATTAGTTTTAAAATACAATGGAAAGAATTAACCCTTTTGAAATTATTCAGCCCTGCAATACATTTCTGATAATCTTAATGAAAATAATCATTTTTTTCTGCTAAAGGTTGGGGCTGAACAAGATAGTTTCAATATTTATTATTTAAGTTTTTAAAAAGGCATCTTTTATCATGTTTGAAATAATGAGTGCTTCATTTGAAATACTGTTTTTATAGTGCATTTTAAAATTTATATAATTAACATTCTTTTACTGCCTTTATTTAGACAGCTGTACATTCGCTATTACATAAATTAAATAATAATTTATGGAATTTTTCAAAACAATTTATCAGGCATTATCAGCAAAAGCAAATACTTAATGAAAAGGAACTAATGACATAACAAGAAGAAAATTATTCACTGTACAGAACTAGTAATATTCACAAGCACATTCACCATCTTTTTAAAAAGAGAATATGGATCCAATAGCAATCTGACTATATCGAGTAAAGTTACTCTTAAGAAATGAAGCTCTGTGTATGTTTGAGCCAGAGGCTGTTTTAAATGTACATTTTGGAAGCCTTTAACTTCAAAGCTACATACTTCCTTCATTTTAAAAGAATGCAATTTCTAAAATACAGTGTTAATTATTAATTTAGCAGAAAAGTTAGGCAAGAAATTCTTTTGGGATATTTTTTTCTTATTTATAAGTGAGAAATTATATGCTATCTTTCTAGGATGCAAATTTGAGCTGTTCTAGCGAACAATTTGCATTACATTTTCAAACAGGTGAGAAACATGAAAATAGATGTCAGAAAGAAAATTTACTTACAGGCTAACAAAATGAATTTTGAAATAACTTGGAAACATTTCAAGCTTTACCTAGATTATGATTCACCAAATCATTCTGCACTATTTTAACACTTATTTAGAATAGATTTTAAAAAGAAAACACTTTATTGTCCTTGAAATTTCACTGTTATATCGTCATAAGCTGTTCTTTGTCCCTTTGATTGTTTCTATATAGTATAATAACAACAGAGAACCCATCACTCTTCAGTTTTGGCTATGATTCTACGAGTTTTGGTTTGTTAATTTCTAGATGCCTGCAATCTGCAAATGGAGAGCCATTTAGTAGAGTGAAAAATGAAGTAGCACCTTACCCAACCAATTTAAAAAGTACTAATCAAGAAAAAGAAGGACTTCCGGTTTTAAGCTTCTTCAGTGACAGACCGAAATCTCATCTCTTCGAGGCTTCGATCTGTGCTCACCACTGGAGCACCCCAAGCCGGCTGGTTTCGGGGCTAAGCCACCCTGTAGAGATGGTGAAGAGGGGGGAGACTGCCTTCAGGGTTGAGGAGAGCCATATCTCTCCTCCCCAGCTGGCCATTATTCCCTTTCCTGAAGGCGGTTGCAGCGGTAGTCAGAAATGGCCACCACAAAGAACTCGACCAGAAAAGAATGTGCAGGAGTAAGATAAGAAGAGAAAGTTTTGGTTGACCAGGTCAAACAGCAAAAGCAACAAATAAGGTACCCTGGAATTTTAAACTTAATAACATTGTTCCCAAAGAAGATCTTGAATCTGCGAAGGAGAGAGAGAAGAGAAAAGATTAGGTTTTTTCTTTCCTTCCTTATACTAACAGCTAAGCGATTTAAGCAAGAAATTGAAAAAAAAATCCACTTTGACATTAATAGGCATCTAAGCTGGAAATAAAAGTCAAAGGGATAATAAAGATTCTGGACATTTAAAAGTTTTTAAAAGCTGGAAAGGAGAAAAAAAAAAAGGATCCGGAAAAGGGCAGGATCTGGAAAAATGGAGGAGACTGCCTGGAATTAAGGAATGGAACTGTAATTAAAAGTGAATTTTAATAAGATTCTTCAAAGATACATTTTAATGGAAACTTGGTAACAAAATAATAGAACTCCAGGATAGATAAAGTGGAAAAAAGAAGCAAGAAGGAACAGCTTTGGTTTGATTATTTGGTGATTTTGGGTTTTTGCAACTAGACTGACTAAAATTAAACTGGGTAGTTGTTGAAAAGTTTTTAAAATGGTATCACTTTTTTGAAGAACTGAAACGGAACTTCAAAAATGGAAAGAAGATGCAACAAGAAGGGAGAAGTTCTTTTTGGCTTCGTGTTTCAATTTTTAGAAATGGAGATCTGGAACCTATGAGAGCTTGCAGAACAAGAAGACTGGACAAAGAGAAAGCCATCCTTTAATGATCAAATAATTTTAAGTGGGGAGAAAGAAAAGGGGGGGGAGAGAGTGAAAGGTTTAAGACAAGAAAAAAACAACCAAAAAGAAGGAGAAATTTGAAAGATAAGTATAATATCAGAAAACAACAGAAGAGGAGATTACAGATGAGAGAGTTAGAAATAGGGAGATGAGGAATGAAGAGATGAAATAAGAAGGATGAGAAATAGGTAAAAGGGAGGGAGAAGGAGAGGGGAAGAAGCAAGAAAAGAAGTTGTAAAAGACAGAAACAAGAAATGGAGATACAGGGAAAAGATATAAGGATTGTAACCATAAGCTTGTTTAAGGCTAGGTCCCACTGGCCGACGGATGCAAAATGTATGCATAAAGACACAGTGGCATGAGCAAAATTTTCTGGGGTGGCTCCATCCGTTGTCATCTGCTCCAAAAAGTGGCGAAAATTTGCATAAACAGAATGGAAAAGAACAAAAAAGAACGAGACGTGGTAGTATGTAGCAGGGATGTTAAACGGATGTTCATAGGAAGCCTAGCGGATTGTATAATCGGATGCAAAACCGTTCACTGCACATCCTTTCTATTTCTGTGCTACTAACGCTGTGTGGACGTTCCGTGTACCTTTCATTTCTCCTCTTTCCATTTTCAGCTGCAGCAGATGTGAGTTGCAAGGATGTCCACAGGATGCAGAGAGGATACAGCGGATGTTTAATGGATGATAAATGGACATAGAAACATTTGTTGCTCAGATGTCGCGGATTTACATCGTACACAGCGGAAAGTTCATCCGTCACAAAGTTTTATGCAGCTCCAAAACTTTTTCCATGAATGAAATCGCAGTGGACGGATGCTTGACGGATAGAGCGTATGAAACACATATTTGCAATGAGTACACAACGGATGCTGTGTTTTCCAATGGATGGCAAGCTTTTTTGAACATTTTACATCCTCTTTGCATCCGTTTAGTGCAGTGGGACAGGGGCTTTTAGAGATAATGGGTGAAAATTTAATTTGTAAAAGGGATTTTGTAATGGTACATAAAGATAGCATTGTTATTATTACAATAGAAATAATTCTAGAAATATGATGATGGATAAAATATTTATTGCAAATGTGGTGGGATGTTTGTTGATAAATAAATAAATTAAAATGATTGAGAGAATTAAAAGGGAACATTTTTAATTATTAGTAATGATTTATAAAAATATAAGTAAGTAAGAAATATGGGGAAAAAATTAAATCATGGACAGTTAAAAATGTTCCCAAGGAAGTATGACATTCAATCGAAAAGAAATGTTAAAGATGTTAAGATATTAATGCATATTAATGATAGAATTGAATTGAATGGAATGTATTGTTTATTCATATGTATATAATTTTTCTTTTTTAAGAATATAGTGTCTATTTTAAGAATGTACCAAGCAGAATCCAATGGAAGTTATGTATTGTATTGAAATGCTATAATCTCAAAGCTATACACTGAAGCTTAAATAAGAGTTTGAATGGACAAAATTAAGATATAAAGGTGTCATACTCTAATTGGTAACTACAGGGAAAAATTTGTTTAATAAGAAAAGATAATATCAAATTGTAACAGGACAGACAAAAGTATAAATATAATGATTTGAATTGAGATGAGATAATCAAAACAAAATTGAAGAAAATTAAAAGAGGGGAAAAACTATGTAGAAAATATAAAAATGGTAATAAGATTATGAATAGAATATAAAAATGAGCATGAAATTGAGCTTTGTGTCTGTATGAAGAAGTGATAACCTGGGACCATGCTATTTTCCAAAAATATGTTTTATTTGTATTTTGTTTTTTGTGAAAACCCAAATAAAATTTTCAAAAAAAGAAAAAGAAGGAAACCGCAACAGGTTTCTTCAGTGATCTCTTTCTAAATAGGAAAGAGAAGCAGAATTTATGTTAAGAGAAGCTTTGGTTTATTTCAGGATGTAGGAATAAGCTGAAATCCATTTCAATGGTTTGCTTATTTTTAAATGTAAATGCTGAAAGATGTCTTTGAAATGCAAGATGCCACGATGTTTCATGTGATAGATTAATATTATGTTTAAGGAAAAGCAACAGCATATTTCTATAATTGCCATCTTAATGATGTTTGAGACAAAGTGGACTTTTAAACAGATGCCAAAAGACATACCAATTAAGTATCCAGTATGGCTGGACCTGGCTTTTAACTAAAGCATTTCAGTAGGAAATTAAGTTATTTAAAATCTAAATAATTCCAAATATATTTCTTAAATCACTTCCTTTCTTAAGGCCCTGCGGCTTTGAGTCTCCTACAAACTAAGAAGAAAAGACACATGAAATTAAGATTTTAAATTAAAAACTTTAGTAAGGAGAAACGTGTGTGCGTGCTTGCATGTGTGACAGTGAATAAGTGAGTGATAGCATGATATAGTACCTTTATTATACATTTGCACATTATTCATAATGGATCTAGAGATAAACAGATCTTGGAAATAAGCTCTATAATAAGAATCAGTTACTTCCCTTTCCTCAGTCGAAAGTAATAACAAATCTGTCATGATGGGTTCTTCTTGAGCTCATATTTAGCAGGCCAAAGTTCTACATTACTCAGGAGATGGATGGGATGCATAAAGAGTTAATAATTTTAAAATTTTGTCCTGCAGGGATTTAACTGTAATCATTGCTTCTTTTTATGAGAAAAGAATGGAATACCACACTTGATGGTATGATTCTAATAAAGGCTTTTGCTGTATCAAATCAGCAATGAAGCAGAGTCCCTGTTGATTAAAATAAAATCTATTATCCTTTTTGAAAATCTATCGACTTAATACATCTGACCTTAGCCAAAATGCCAAGAAACTATACTTAATAAAATTATTATAATTAGAAAAAAGACAAATAAAAGAGAAACAAGAAAAAAGATAACAAAATGAGGAAGAAAAGAGAAAGCAGCACATAATAATAAAGTTTATCATCTTTTTGTTTTAGCCAAGGTCATCTATGTAAAAATAAATGCTAGGAATTGAAAATAATCAGCTGGACAGTAGAATTTTAACATACTGTTAAAAATAAATGCATAAAAATTGAAAATTCTTGTCAGAATCCATGTTTCTTTGTGTACCCAAAATCCCTTTGTGTTGTTGGATTTATTTTTTTTAATGCAACTTGGGGAGAATATGAAAGGAGTCTTACTCTTTCTTCATTAAAAGACCCCAGTAGATCAGGCTTTCTTTACAAAGAAACAGTATATGTCAGCTGAATGAAATGGAGAGAACTTTCAGCATGTATACTCATGATAAGTACTTCACTTATTAGTATTTCATTAAGCTGATGCTTCTCCTTTTGTTTGGAAATTCTACTGCACATTAATGAACCACTTTATTCTGAAAGCTCTCATTAGATTTTATTAAATTAGTAATACATGCATTGAGCTTTCTGAGCTCCTTCCACTGAGATAATCTGTTCTCCATCTTGTTCAATCTGGGGCAATTTTTATAACACTGATCTGTATAAATCACATTTTTTTCAATATCAGTGTCTATTACCTTAAAGATGGAAAATGGAAGGAGAACTTGCTTGAATGCCATTTAAGGAGTTAAGACCTAATTTATTGTGAAGCCGGTCTGCTTTTACAGCACTTCAGACTATTAGCTGTGTGCCAAGCAGACATTCTCAATCAACATTTTCTCTCAGGAATAATCTTGAGCTTGTTGCAAAAGGAAAAATCTCCTCAGGCTCAGTCCCTCTCCTCTGCTATTTTAGAAACGAAAGGTAGAAGTTGTGTATCAAGGTTAGGTAAAAGGAGAAAAGTTGTGTTACTCTCCCAAATGTTTTACTTTCTACTGCAAGAACCTGGAGGATCAGGGAAGCAAGCAGGAATAGGGCTTTAAGAAATAAATAATAACTTTACCTAAAGTATTTTCCAGGTTTACTTTTTTTTAAAAGGGTGCTGTTATTTAAAATTTTATCACCTCTATTATCTATTGTCTCTACAGAAGCTCAGTTATGGTGCATTTTTATGCAGCCCAGAACTTCGAAATAGGAGCAAACCAGCGTCATATTTTGGATAACTTAGAAATTTATACTTTCTGTTCAAGTTTATTTTAAGACACTGTAGCATAATATAAAATTTAGTTCACTATAAGTTCAGTCGTTCAGAATTTTTATTTTCTCTATCAATCACTGTTTTGTACATTTCTTAGAGTTAAAAAAGAAATTTCCTATATTCTCTCTTAAAACTTAATGTTTGATTTTATTTATCTCTTGTGATTAATCTCTTGTGACCTACCTCCTCATGAAAGAGGCTGATCTCTCTATTCAATTCCTCACTTTATAAGGTCGTAATAATACTATGCAATTTAGTTATATCTTGATCATTTCTCTCTTTTTACTTGCCAGTAGGGCACATCCATTGTGGAAGCTTTATTTCTTTCACATGACAAAACCATGGGGCATATGTTTGGCATCCTGCTAGAAGTTATGTGGTTGCACTGATATAGGATATAGCAGCTAGTATATACTGTAGATCTAGGGCATGTAAAAGTTCTGGGAGAGTTGCTTTGACACCTTCAAGCTTATATCTCAGGTCTGCCACAATACAGACCTTCTCTGACAACAAAAGTAACCATTTTGATAATGATTTGTTTAATTGGTAGTATAGGGTTAGTGAATCAGGTTAGTAAAACTGCAGAAACTGCACCATCTTGGTCTAAAATCCCAGTGGGTGGTATTTGCATAGTGTGTTACAATTTGTGCCACACATATGTCCATGTTCGAATCCCCTGTGTTACAGTAGATGCTCATGAGGACAGGGAAATTAGAATTAAAACCAAAACTGGGTGCAGTATACCAAGGCAGTATAAAGTTCTATTAACACTCTACATCATACTTTATCGAATGAAGAAAAAATATTCTATTCTGCATCTACAAGACCTGAAGACTAAGTTTCAGCAAAAATCAGTCTGCCCCCCCCTCNCCCCCCCTCCCCCCCCCCCGGAGAACTAAATACTAAATCTTACTATTGCCTATAATCTACTCTAAGTTGCTTTTAAACAAAAAGGAAACAATATTTATGAGGAAGCATTTGTATCAGTTATAATCATCTTTAAAACTAAAATCAAATTTGATGTTGATCTTGCTCTCCCAATGCCCACTTTTTAAAGCATAGGTTCTGCCACATGACTTGCAAATGGCCATACAATCATATAATCTGTACAATAATGACTAAACACAATATTGGGAAACTATTATTTTGCTAATAATATCTATTAGAAAACTATTTTTTTAGTTTGTAAAAATCTGTAAATGTCTTGTTACAATACTTATGAATGAGGGTATTGTTTGGTTTTGACTTTTTCTCCTCAACTTCCTGGCATTCATCTCTAGCCAAACATTATATGACAAGAAATGCCTAAGCCTTCCTTGGGAGCAATAGAGAAATAAAGTATGTGCAATTTCATTAAACTGAAAAAAGATCCCAGAGTTTACTGGTGTTTCATAATTTATATTAATATAGATACAAATATAGAAGAACTACATGAGCAAACTAATTCAGATTCGACACAGAATTCAGAGTAAATTCTTAAAAATGCTACCTCATTACCATTGCATTCTCCTTTGTACATGACTGTTAATATGAAAACACCCTTCCTAACTTCCCTGATTATGTGCAATATTCTGTAAATGGAGCTAAAAAGATTAGTTAGATGTTAAATGCCACAACTAAAGATTTTTGTTTTATATTTTATCATTACTAAACAGAGATAATTTTATAATAGCCCCCCTACTTTGCATAATAGTTGCATAATTTTTGTGCAATTCATGATTTCATACATTGGAGGGAAATAAGTCAGACTCTTTTCCATTTCCCAGGTGTCAACATTCCCCAGCTTTGTTCATGTAAACAAATAAAAATGTTAAACAGATAAAAATGAAGGGCCTTATATTTCTACCTATTCATACAGAGAGCATTCAGCATCACAGTTCAGAGATTTTGGAAATATATATTCTGTTGAGTTTACATTTTCTGGCAGGTCCTTTCTTGGCTTTTTTTTTTTTTTTTTTGCAAGCAGGGAATGACACCAACAGAATGAATTTTTCATATTTTTAAAATCTATTTTCATTTGGTGCTGTCATTTTGATGAGGGTAATATCTAAACAATGTTTGCCAGCAGGCTCCAGTTGCAGTGTCTGCTGTATTTAGAAATGTGATGCCAACATGAGAGTACAAACATGGGTCAGTTTTGCTATTAAATCACAGAATCATACAGGTAGTCATTATTTAGTGACTGTCCAAAGTTACGATGGACCTCCCAGAGCTACTTCCAACCCATTTTCAAAGTTCTGACAGCAGTAACCTCTCATGTGATATTTTAGCAATCAGTTTACATTCACCGTCATTTGCACCGTCCGCAGACACATTACTTTGAATTTTGACTTTTTTTTTTGTCAATTTACAGCATTTCAGGCAAAAACTGACATTGGGGAAAGTGTGTTCACTTAACAACCATTGTGTTTTTTAATGACCATGGCCTTTGCTTAATGACTTCTAGGAAAAAAAAAAGTTGTAAAATCAGGCATGGTTACACAAAAATAAATAGCAACCTTACATAGGAGAGATGAAATTGCCACTGTATCTTTCCCTGCAAAATTTATAGGAA
The DNA here is from genome assembly GCA_004320025.1 of Laticauda laticaudata. Taxonomy (NCBI): domain Eukaryota; kingdom Metazoa; phylum Chordata; class Lepidosauria; order Squamata; family Elapidae; genus Laticauda; species Laticauda laticaudata. The sequence goes on from BHFT01015552.1 coordinate 38,902, forward strand.
AAACTATGCTATTCCTCAAGGTACCACATTCTGGGGTATATCAGTGTAAATAGGATATTGACAGAACCACGGCAGAAAAAGCATTTCCCGGTGCTTTCCATTTTAATGTATATTTAGGCAGATGGTATCCTCTGAAATTTGTGGCAAAAAATGAAATAAGGCAGTAGTTAGTTATTTTGCTAACTAATTTACACTTATTTTACTGCTGCAACAACAGTGTACCTTTGCACATTATTAATATCTGACTTCTGTGTGTGCTGTCCACATAAAAGCTTGTTTAACTCTATTTATCCTTTGTAGATACATTGAAGTTTGAAAAGCAGGCATGAAAAAAGCAGGGGCTGATTTGCGAATAGGTTTTGTCAAATTGTGGGCAGATTTCCAAGTTCATTAGACTCTCTGGCCAAAAACTTAGCATAGTGACAGTAGTCCTGCCACATCTGGAAAGTAGCAGGTTGGAAAGGAGACTGTTCTAATGTTATATTAAAACCTGCATACAGATTTTAGCTGCTAATAACATCTGTTCTATATTAAATAAACAAAATACTAGGCATTTAAATGAGTCATGTTGTCTTAAAAGCTGTTTAATAATTATTAAATTGAACAGTTTAATAAATACTTATTCTTTATTTTTTTTATTGCTGTCATCACTATGAAATTCCTAGCCATAGCTCACTAATCATGAATAAAATAGCAACAATTGATAATCATACTATGCAATAAGACACATTAGACAAACAATTATTTTTTTAAAAAAAAATAGCACATGGGGGCAGGGTGGGAGGGAAATAGTGTCCTGTTATCCCAAGGTGCTTTTTCAAGAGGCAACTAGACTTTCTTGTTTTTCTTTGCTTCTCATCCAAGAAGCTTCTTCAGCTTGTATGAGAAATGAAACATCTTCAGAGGTAAATAAGAAAATCTAGTTGCCTCTTAAAGAAGCACCTCTGGGGCAACCATGAACTGAATGACTGATAATCTCAATGTCCTTATATTTTTCTTCAACTATTATGGCAGAATAAATAATTTCCCCCCATAGAAGGTTCCTCTCTCTTGTCACACAGATGTTTTCCCTAATAGGGTGACAGCTGGTCAATACTCCAAGTGAACAATGAACTGGCTTCAATAAAATTCAAGAAAAATTACATTTTAATATAGTGTTGTCCCAAAAATGGGTCAGCTTGGTGCAGAAACCAATCAGAGCTAGACATGAATGATGGACTTTAACAAAACTTTTTTTTTTGGTAAAGTTTTATTGATTTTTAAAAACAAACAAAAAACAAACATAAAAACATCCAACTTTCTTCCATAAATATTCAAGCAGTGTGTTGGTTGGTTTACAATTTTTTTGTGATTCAATTTCAGTCTCAATTACAGTTACATTACATAATAGCTCATATTATCAATCAAAAATTGAATATCTACTATTATTATTAATCAATCATTTGACTATAATTTTGTTCATTCATACTTTCTGAGATAGCTATACTGTACTTAGTTTACTTTATAACAATTCATATAGTCCTCCCAAATCTATCCTAAAAACATTTTATATATATAATAAAAAAGAAAAGAAATAC